>JAPMOQ010023868.1:723536-735197 GCA_026543055.1 Argiope trifasciata | reverse complement strand
AGTTTAATATAGACTTTATAAATTGTGATGTTTTCATTTCATTTTTATTATTTGCTTAATTTCCTCTTCTACTATCTCACTTTAATATTTCTGAGCTGAAAAAATGCATTCATTAAAAATTGTTAGTATTATTCCAATGATATGAAGAGTAATTCAAATATTTGTTTTGTTTCAGGAACTGGGATGCCTTTATTTATGAATAAATTAAAAACTGTATCATCTAATAATGAGTCCAAAACAGCAAGGAAATATCCCTTTCATTTCTGCAAGTTATGCAATTATGTTACAAACAAAAAATCTAACCTCACTTATCATATGAGAAAACACACTGGAGAAAAGCCATTTGTGTGCATTGAATGTGGAAAAGGTTTCACTGCTAAACATAATATGATTAACCATATGTTTTCTCACAAAGAAAGTTTTAAATATTGAAGAGTCCAGTTAATTAAGAAGGAAGGTTATAGATTTAAACCTGTGTTAAATTATCAAAGTTTTCTTCATTCCAATTCATTTAACTTTCTCGAGGAAGAAAATCTGTGTAGATTAATCTGTTTTTGATAAAAATATGAATCATGCACAAAAATATGAATAATGCATAAAAAATATATCATGCAACTAATTCATATTACTTCACTTATACTCATCCATTGGTTAATAAGCTTATGAACTGAAAGAATGGTTGAATTTGATGCTCCATTATTTATGTTGATGTTTTATTTTTTATTTTATTTATTTTGCTTTTTTTATAAGTGTGCTTGATTTGTATTTCCTTAAATGCCCATTTATGTATTCTTTTTTTTATAAATTTGTTTATCACCATATTTTATGTAAAAGTGCCTTTAATTAGAATTAAATAAAAAAGTTTAATTAATACTTCTAAGTTTTGTGATTCCATATGTGTTAGAACTTTTATTTTGTTATTCAACTCTTCTTAGTTTTTTCCCCCCCTTTAATTGAGCATTTATTTTACTATGGTAAGAGATTATCTTATCATTGATTAAATAAATAAGAATTTTTTCATCAACAAATATAATTCTTTTACTCTTTTGTGATATATATGGACTATTAATATGTAAATTAAAATCTTTATAAATGTATTCAAAACATGATTTTAGATATTTATTCTCTTTCAGGAGCTGGATTTGTAATATTATTAAATTTATAAATATGCCATCTAATAATGGATGTCAGAGAATTTGTATTCATATATGTACCATCTGCAATTATTTTACACTTGTGAAAGCTGACCTTACTAAACTCCAGAGGAAATGTTTGTGGTAAAGGTTTTGTTGAAAAAAATATTATGATTAGGCATAAACATTTCATTATTAGCATTATACCATTTTATATGAGATTTATTGCCAATATTCTATATTTGCAGTCTTTCAAAAGTAGCATGGCGGTACTTTAGACCATAACCAAGGAAGAAAGTAATAGATTTGAATTTAATTATTAAATATGCAGAGCGCAATAATCCCTTCCTAAGAATCAGTTCACTACAATAGGGCTTTTATTCTGATAGATCTGTGACAGAAATGTGTTTCTGTTTCCTTGGAGAATTTTTAAGAATGGGATCTGTGCTCTTCAATATCTGTGCTTTTTACATGTGAGAATTTTTGAGAGCAAGGCTTCTCACTCTTTCCCCATTTTCAATTTTTTTCCCTAGGGAAAAATACTTTTGATTTTCATTTTCATTCAAAGTATTTTGCCATCACCTAAGAAATGAGAAAAAATAATAAAATAACACATTAATTAATAATAAAAGGAACAAAGATTTTTTAGCATTAGCTGATTGGATAATTTTATTGAACTAATTTTGAACTTAATAGTATCAAATATTTTAACAGAAGCAGCAACTACTAAAGCTTTTACAACCACAAAATTATATTCTGATTCATAAATTTAGAAATCCTATTCTAAAGCTTAATATATCTTTATATAATATTTGGTACGGATTATGTGTTGTTTGACTGCATTAAGTGTCTTTATAACTTATAACTAAGTCATTGACTGCCTGTTGTTGAAAGGTCAACTGTATTTCTATAAATGTAAGTTTAATTCTCCCGTTAACATTATCATATTCTTAATGAAAAATAAAAACATTTTACTTGTGATGGCCTTTGTTGATATACTGTGGTAACTTTTTTTAAATGTTCATTATCAAATCTATTAGCAGATGATAAAGTCTGTATTGAAAAAGCATAGAAGTTTTTTCCTGCATGAATCGCTGTACATTGCATATTATTATAAAATCAAAATTATCTAAAGGTATTCAATGATATTAAAAAAAGTGGCATGGAATCCATTTCAAGTAGTATTTGTTATGATGGAGGATTCATTTTGGTAAAATATTTGTGATACAAGGTACCTTTAATAATTAATAGAATTCATTGCTAAATATATTTTGTGTTTGATTGTTTTTTCTGTCTAATTACAAAATTTTGTATTTATTCTGAATTTTCTAAAAATATTTTCCATAAGTTATTCTATATTTTATAATTGGTACTATTGACCACTTATACTTGTTCATTCAGATAAAGCCATGTTATCTGCTGCATACTGTGCAAAAAGTTTAGTCTTTTTGCATGACATGTTGCATTTAATCCATTTATTTCTATAGGTGCATATATGCATCCAACAAAAGCATCGTTGTGGCTTATTGATGCTTATGTGTATCCAGTGCTACCTACAATTGTTATTGCAGGCCACCTTCCATTCATGCAAAGTGCTTCAACTTAAAGAAGCTAGCTGTTGAAACATATACAAACTTAGAATTTCTTTTGCTTTTCCTTTTGTAGAATGTGATTTTTGATATATGTTTTTAATATGCAGATAAACATATCATTTTTCTTTTTAAGAAAATATTTTTATTTACTTATTACGTAAAATAAAATTATGATATTTATGGAAAGAAAAAATATCCTGTAATTGAATATCACAGAACCTAAAAATATTGCATTTGTAGTTGTCTTTCATACTCCAGAAATAATTTCACTGAGGCATACTGCAAAAAAAAAAAAAAAAAAAAAAAAAAATTCAAATCTACTTATGAAAAATAATGCAATGGATTTAACAAATCAGCATGATTAGTTATGTTTTTTCAGGAAATAAATTTGCTTATTATTAGCCTTATCTTATGCTATACTGAATAATAACTACTGACATAGAAGAAATATCTTCATTATGGTTGATTCATTTTATTGCTGTTTATGGCATATGAAAATATTATTCTTAGATAATAATAAAAATTAAATCCAGGGCTTTTGAAATCGTTATATTACAGTTTAATTATTTATTTTCAATTTTATTATTTTCTTATTAAATGATATGTATATCTTTTAATTTGAATCATGTATATGTTTTGAGTTGTTTGTTTGTTTGGCAGAATTTTAATTAGTCATATAAAAAGTCCCAAATTTTGATTTTATTCACAAAGGAATAATTAATTTTTTAAAAATATTAAATAATTTTATCCATATTTAGAATTGAGAAAATAATTTGTTGCTTTCTGGGAAATCAATTTTTAAAAAAAGTAACTGGAATTATTGATACATAGTAACTTATTAAGAGAACTTTAAGAAATGTTAGAATATTATTGATCTGAAATGGCCATTGTGAGACCTAATAATTTAAGTTATTTTAAATAATATATTGTTTTCTGTTTTTATTAATTTTAAATGCCATTTTAATTCTTTAAATTGAGATTTAATTTTTAAAATCAGATTATCAGTTTTATAATTAGTATGAAACAAAAAAATAGTGCAATCTGTGTTTATATATTTATATTATATTTTAATAAAAAAAATTGTTGAAAAAAGTATTATTTCCAATTTATTAAAATATTACTTGTTGAATTTTCTTTAATGGAATTTAATTTTTGATGGTCAGATTATGATTTCAAATTTTATTTCAACTTCATTATATTCATATATAAATGTTTTCTTTGCTTCTTTTTTTCACTGATATATTATACTATTCAACTACTTATATTTTGTGAAATTTTTGCTTTGATTTAAAATATAATTTAAAATATTTTTCTTTCAGGAAATGGAGCTTCAGTTTTAATTCATGAATATGAAATCATACCTAATTCTGGTAATGCATTTCAAAGAAAACCAAGTTTCCTCATTCATTCATGTAGTATGTGCAGCTATTTTACACACAATAAAGCTCATCTTACCAGGCATATGAGACAGCATACTGGAGAAAAACCATTTCTATGTAATTTATGTGGCAAAGGCTTCACTCAGAAACATAACATGATTAGACATATGCACATATGTGCTTTCTCACCAAACAAATGTCATGCAGTGGATAATTTATAATTAAGGTTCTGATAGCTATTCAGTTTCTTTCTTTTTTTATTGTTTATCTTTTTGAGATAAGTGTTCATGACAGATATTTTATTTATAATTATCTAAATATTATTTTTATTATTATGGCTTTTTAAAAGTACTTTCTGGAAAGAAATATATATAGAACTGAATATGCCTACTGTATATATTTTGTTTTGAAGAATTACTTCTGTTCTGCCATTTTAAAAAACATACTTCCTCTATAAAACAAAAATGGCCAAGTTATTCTTTGAAAATTCCTTCCAAGAAGTCATTTCTTGTACCCTAATTATAGTGATTGTCTATAATTGCATTTTATTAGTCGCAGAACCACAAAAATTTTTATTGTTACAATAAGCTTAATCCTATATAATCATCAGAATTTATTTCATTTCGAGGGTTAACAGGGTCAAAATGTTTCTTGATAGATAAATAACCTTTATAATACTAAAAACAACTGCAAAATTGTGTCCTTGTCAAAATCTTTAAAAAAAAATACCTTTCAGTTAAAATACATTATTCTGCAATTTATGATACATGAGTGTTTTCATGTTTATCTAGCTCTACCATATTTCAATCTTGTAGACACCATGTTGAAAAATGTGTGTATCATTAGGTTTGAATAAACAGTTCTGAATATGTATCTAATATATTTGAAAGCAATTGAGATTAAAGACTAATTAAGTAATCTTAATATAAATAAAAGCTCATATAGTTATGATTGCATGTATGTTCCTCATCGCCTCTTAAACAACTAAATCGAATTTAGCCATTCTTTGTACAGTTATTATTTGAGAAGAAATTTCTATCAATTTCTTAAAATTTGAAAGTTAATTAAACATTTAGTTAATTAGAAATTGATTCAAATTTTGTCATTTGCCCCTAATAATTTCAAAGCAAATTATTCTACAAAAAAATATTTTTGTTCTTTTATAATGCATAATTAAAATTTAATTTATAAATACTGAACTTTAAGCATGTTTTCATGAAGTTTTGTGATAATTAATTAAACTGTGAGACTGTCATTAGTAAAAAAAAAAAAAGTCATGAAAATTTCATACTGAGCAAAGCTAGTTATTTTAGCTAGTAGTTACTTTTATGTGTAGTAAATTTTGTATCCAAAGTAGATAATTATTGACTTAGTTTTAATTCTTTTTATCAATCTGTGATATGCAAGAAAAAATCTGTATTATTTGTTGTCACTTAAAGTGCATATGTAGTGAGTCATTGTTTTCTATCCGTCAGTTTGAGTTCTCATCAATTATAGCAATGAATGCAAAAATCATTTCTTTTTGTTGCTCTTTCATGAATAGCTTGATAATTTCTAAACTTGTCCACATTAGTCATGATTTGTTTTCTCTCTTGTGCCCCTCCACATTAAACAGTTCAATATATTTTCAAAATAAAGATAAAATTAGTACTTTTGGCAGTGTCATTACAATCAGAAATACAACTACAGTGCTTATTGGATATTGTTTTGAAGTTGCTGTATATGATATTGGAGAGCAAATGAATGCAGATTTTTAACTGTTAATCCACCATTTAAAAGACCTGTTCTTGGAAATGCATCAAATATTGCCTAATCTGAAATATGAGTAATTTTTTAGGTAATACATGTTTTTAAGATTTCCATCCTCCCCCCCCCCTCAAAACAAAACCAGGTAATTTTTGTATCTGTATTACAATTCAGTTCCCAATTGTAAAAATAGGTGAAATGAAATTATAGTCATTTTAGTTAGGTCACTTCCAGAAAGTTGACAAAAAAAATTTAACGAAATATTTTTTATCTGCATTTTGATGCAGTCTAAATACTATTTCATTATTGGAGAGAAAAAAAATTAAATTATAAAGCTGTATATAAGTTTTGAATAGTAAATCAAATTCCATAATGGGTAATTAATTAGGAATGTTACTAGAATAATGTTGCAAAAAGAAAAAAAAAATACTAATTTTATTTGATGAAATTTTTGTACCTAACCTTGTAAATTAAATGAAAACACAAAATTAAATTACTTAAAAATTGCCACTAAAGAATCTTGACTCCTTGAATAAGCCCCATAGTTACAGAGAGAGCCCCTTAACTTAACTTTGTTTATATATTAAACTAGTCTTAAAAATCTGACTAGTCTTACTGCACTGAAAATGTTAACTACGTTACTTTTTCATTTATGTTTATATTGTTTCAAAAAAAAAGATACATCACAGCTAATTTGTGTTATTATTTATCTTGGTATGTGCACAGTGTCGAAACTCAACTAATCTAGAATAATAAATACTGCCTACTTCTTCAAAAAAAAAACTTATTCATATGCTTCAAGCATTTAGTGAATTATCTTATATATTCATGTATGACGATCCATTCTAATTTGGAACTATTACAATCAATTTGCAAAATTATTGAATTTGAAGAGTTGAAGGTTAGTTCTGAGAGTAAAAGTTTATTAGGATCAAATGTTGCCATTAATGGTTTTGGATTTTTCATTCAAAACTACTTAATCAATTTATTGGATCTCTTCCATTTTGAGGAGTCCAAATGCTTTTTCTTTATTTATTTTCAAGTCATAGTTTACTTCTTCCTTATATTTACTGTATTTTTTAAAAAACAAAATTACTTGATATGTTGTTTTTATAGCATTGAAAAAATTATCTTTCTTATTGATGTAAATTTTTGCTTTATTGTGTAAGGTTTTTATAAGTTTTTAAAATAGAAATTTGCAATATTCCTAGATTTGTTTGAAGTTATAATTAGAGGTGTGTATTTTTTTTTTCAGGGAGTGGATCAATTTTAATTAACAAATTTGAGCACATTCTAACTAACTCTTTAGACCAAAGAATGAAACGATATACCATTCACTCCTGTGACATGTGCAGTTATTCTACATACAGAAAAAGTGATCTTACCAAACATATGCGAAAACATACTGGGGAGAAACCATTTGTGTGCAGTGAATGTGGCAAAGGTTTCACACAGAAGCACAGCTTGATTACTCATATGTTTTGTCATAATGCAGAGTTTCTGCAATGAAATATTATTAACTATTATGATGTGATGCAACGAACATTTCTTCCATAACTGTAACTTGCAAATAAAGAATCTTCTTTGTCAATGATTTATTCGAAGCATAGTTACTGTATTTTAATTCTTTATAAATGTATTAAGTTATTTTTAGTGTATTAAATTATGAAATTTGGTCCTAAAGCATCTGAAAGATTCTGCAACAAATCATAAATAATTTTTATGTATTACTTTTAATGTTAGTTATAAATCAGGTTTTTAAACTAAGTTTTGGATTTTCAGTATTGTGCTTATGCTACATGTATATATTTTTAATTGTATTATCCAAAAGACCATCGGATCATTTGCAGTACTATGTACAAATATATGAAATAAAATGCTTTAAACTAGTTTTCATTTATATATATATATATATATATATATATATATATATATATATTTCAATGTAATTTTCTTCAGAACAATAAATATCCTTCTCAAAATATAGTGTTTGATTAGAAAATGGCCGGATTTTTAAGACTATCCATTTTGTCATTACTGTGATTTAATGAGCAGACTCCTTATTAGAGTTAACAAGCGATACTTTCATATTATTGAAACTAAGGTATAAGAATGTAGCTTCAAGATCCATGTGCCATTAAAAAAAAAACTTTTGTCTCAAGAAATAGCGTTATAAAGGTCTTATCTTATGAAGTTTCAGCGTTAATTAAAGTCTTTTTTAAAAATATTATTCTGCTTATATTTTCTGCCTGAAATTAAATTTTAAACAATTATAATTCAATTTGCTTCTAATTAAACTAACTGCTGCAGCCCCCCCCCCCCCCCCCTCCAATTGTATTGGCATTTACTCAGAACTGTTTTAAAATAAAAATTTTAAAGACAAAATAATTATTTAAATATGTTAACTTCAAGTTGAATTTAAGAATTTCTCTAAAAATTGCATGCACTTCACATATTTTTTCTAAAATTTATTTTGAACCTTTTATTATTTAATAAATATCATTATAAATATAACATGAGTGAATTGTTCTGATATTGTAAAACAAATGTTTGCATATCTGATATAGGCTTTCTCTTGCTTATTGTATTTATTATCGCTATCATTATTATTCAAGTATATTATTATTTTCAATATTATTCTATTTAAACAATGCCAATTATATTTTACCTTTGCAGTTTCAAATGAATTCTTTGGTAAATTTTCTGAATGAAAATAAAGGAAACAAGTTTTAGTATATATCTTCCTTGTAAATTTCTCTAGCCATTTACTTTGTTATTGTATGCCAATTGTTCTGTAATCATTTTATATGTCAAAGCATTCAGTTTTATGTGCAGTATATACAAAATAGTATACTATGAATATATAAATTCCATTACAAATTAGTACAAAAATCATTGGGTTTTGCAGAACACCCCCAATTAATGCATAGTGAAGTGGTAAGTAGGCATTATAAACAATAAAAAGTTTGATTGTATCTGAAATAGTCTTTGAGTTAAGCTTTAAAAAAATTCAGTTTTTTGAACATTAATTTTGACTGTGGTAATTGATTCAGAGCATTTGGTAATTTCTTTTATTTGAAGTTTTTCTAACTACAAGTTATTTATAGATTCCATCAGAATTAGACAATTTTTAATATAAATATACCAATAATTAACATATTAATCTAATCATATTAATGAAACATTAAAAAATGTTCCTTTAAATGAGAAATTTAGAAATTATCTGAAATGCTGATTTTTTTTAAAAAGTTGGATCAATTTATAAACATAATTATTTAAAGTTTTTTTTTTTTATTGTGCTTGTACATTTTTGAAATAATTTTTACTTACAAATGTTAGTAGCATAAAGCTGAGATTGCATCATTAAGTATGCCTTACTAATAGAAAAAGTCTTGAAATTGAAATAATTTTTATGTGCACTCATCTTTTGTTCTCTTTAGATCTTAAATAATGCTAAACTAACTACAAAGTTTACTCCTATAGCAAGGAATTCTGGATACTCAAGGAAGGGAATGAAAATGGAAGCTTCTTATCTTTATAAAATTGAATTTTTTAAAACGTATATTTTACATACATACAAAATCCTTTCTGTTTAAATAATTGATAAGTTTACATCTGAAAACATTTAATAAAAGATGGACATACTCCATGAATCAAACCTGTATTCAATCTTTCAATCAATATCCCTCTTGTATACGATATTTTATTTGCTTTTATCATTTTTCTCAATATTTTAATTTTACATTAGTTTGTGGTTTTTATCTTTTTTAAAAAAAATTTTTAGTGGAAAAGAAATGTAATTAATGTTGACATTTCATTTATACAAATTTAAAATTTAATGGAGGATTTTATTGTAACTTAATTATTTGTTTTGAAATATTTTTATAGGACTTGCAGATTTTCAAACACTGGATCAATTTAGGAATATTCCACCAGCAAGTGTATATATGAATGAAACTTTCAAAATGACTTGCCGTACTTATTCATGTGATCTTTGTAATTATGTGACTGGTCTGAAAGGCAATTTTACTAGACATATGATTAAACATACTGGCCATCGACCTTTTATATGTAACATTTGTGGTAAAACCTTTACTACAAAACAAAACATGCAACGGCATGAACTTTCTCATGTTGCTTCTTAATTTTTTAATTGAATTTCTTTAACTCTCAATTAATAATTATGTTAATTGAAGTGAAATACAATTTCTTACTCTGTATAAACAGTAAAAAATTTGCTTTCTTATGTTTCTAAATATTAATTTCTTCATAATTATTTGTGCCCTAAAATTTAGCGGTTATGTTTATATGAGCAACTCATTTGTGTTATCTCCTTGTGTATCTTATAATTGTTGGTTAGCTGTTACATTAATATATTGATAATGATTGAAAAATGTATAAAGTTTTTCATTGAAGAAGTCTGAAACTTCTCTGTGCACAAAAAATTGCAGTTTCATACCTATGCACTAACTTTGTGATTTTTATGTTTATAATTAAATCCTTGAATAAGATTTTGAAAGAATTCCTGTATTTTGTATTTATGGCATAAATAAGCAAATTGTTCATTTTTTTCCCTCCTCACTTCTCTGATAGAATTTTTGTATTGTTTTAGTTTTTATTACTCAAGTTTAATTTTTATGTATTTGTTTGAATACTATTCCGCATTTCCTTTAAAGAACTATTCCTTTTCTGGTCATTTTGCATTTATATCAATTTGTATTAATGAATCAGTTTATAGTTTGTAGAATTTCTGTTTAAAAAAAAATCAAGAAATCTATAGATGAGAAACTTTTTTAGATTATAATAAATCATTTAACATCTGACATTTGCTTTTTCTCATATTCTAGCTATCATATGTATTAAGTTTTTTTATTGCATATTTTTCTATCTTTTAATAATGCAATTCCCAAAACTATACATTCTTTTATCAGTTTCTTGTGTTCATTCTTTGAAATTTCTTGAGTTTTGAGGTTATTCTCTTGTCTTTTATATTTGTAATAATCTACATTTATAATCTCTATTTCAATAGGATGATTTACTTATTAAAAGATAAATATAAATCTTAATATACCTAGAATATAAGTTTATTTTTAATGAAAATGCACTGCAAGGCTGGTATCATGTTTGTTGGGAGGAGAACAGAGGTGGTTATAAGCATATATTGACTGATTAGACTATTCTGCTGGCAAAAGAACTCATAATTGGAGAAAAATTTGATGTTAAAAGGAAATTGTTATTTTTGAAGAAAACATTCTAAACTTGACAACTTCTAAAACTTGCAAATATATTTGTTTGTTTATTATTTCTAAGGGAGCATTTAGTAAATTGAAAATTGTCTTCTAATTGTAATTTTGTGTTTCCTAACAATTTGAAATTTGAAGGCTAATTTTAAGCTATGATTTATACTCAAGAATAAAATTAACTTTTTTGGATTGTTTATATATATATTTAATTGAATTAAATTTAGTTGTGAATAATTACACGATGTATTAAAGATTTTCCACATAAGATATAAATTTTAAATGTAATGATCGAAAATAAATATCTGCTTTGTGTTACAAATATTAAAACGGGATTTCCCTCAATTTATTAATATCAAATGTCATTTATATTTTATTTCTAAAATTTATGTTTGCTATTAATTTTAGTATGTTTTGAAGTTAAAATTCTTTTATTGCTTAATTTTTGATACAGAATATATTTTATTTTATTGTTGAATTATGAGAATAAAATAATGTTTCTGAATTCAAATTTTTTCCTCTTGAATATATATATATATATATATATATATATATATATATATATATATAT
>JAPMOQ010023868.1:682460-714935 GCA_026543055.1 Argiope trifasciata | reverse complement strand
GTGTGTGTGTGTGTGTGTGTGTGTGTGTGTGTGTGTGTGTGTGTGTTGGCGCTCTACAGGCCAGACCGTTGGACCTACAGCTACCAAATTTGGTACATGTATACCTTGGAGGTCGGGAATGTGCACCTCGGAGCCCTTTTTTCGAATTTTTAATTAGAATTTGAATTAATTAAAATTTAAGCGAAATTTCGACGTTTTTCCGCTATAACTTCCGAAAATATTATCGGATAAACATGATTTTAACATCAATTTAAAGATAAAAAAATTAGCTTTCTAATAGTATCAGTATTTTAAGATTTAGCTTAAGCTTCTATTTGTAATGAATTTTTAAAGAAGCATTTCAACTATATTTTTCAACAATATATTTCGGACAAAACAATAAAATTTAATCTGCAGGAGCAGATCTTACAGAGTGGAAGGGGAAAAATTATCTTTTATCAATAGGTTGCCATCAGATAGATAAAAACTCAAATTAAAAAAATAAATAATTATTGCAAATTAAACATTTAAAAATGCAATTTTCAGCACGTGTCTGCATGAAATGAAATAAATATGAAATATGTTTTTTCTTTTTAAGTCTATAAATGCTTTAAAAAATGAAGAATATTTAGCTTTTAATTAAAAAGAGATGAACTTGTGATATCAGTGTTTTAATGTATAACTCAAGCTTCTATTTTTAACGAATTTTTAAAGAAATATTTTAACCATGTTTTTTTGAGCATGTGACTGGATAAAATAAAATAAAACAATGCTGGAAGTGCAAAAAAAAAAAAAAAAAAAAAAACTATAATCGCAAATCAAATCTAAAGAAATACAACTTTCAGCATGTGACTGGATAAAATAACATAAATATAAAATGAGATATCTTCTAAAAGAATAAATGCAAGGCAATGGATTCTATGATCGTTTGCAATAGATATATAATTAATTCCATAAATTATCTTTATTTACAGTAAACCTGGTTGAATTTAGACAGGATATGCATTGAAATCCCGACTTAATGGCATATTTCTATAATCGTTTGTAATATCTGTATCATTAATTCAATAATTTTTCCCCTTTTTCGCTTTCTTTAAAAAACATATTTAACATTTTGGAAACATCACCGAAAAAAACATTTTTAATATTTTGGAAGCATAATCGATAAATTGTTAGAGCATTAAACTCAAAAAGTTTTTTCGAATAAAGTTACCGACTCTTTAACTACTAATAACTGAATCTTTTAACTTTAACTACTTCTTAAATTTTGGCTAATGAATATGTGATTTAATTGAAAATTTTAGAACGCATTACTCATGCCGAGCCAGCTGGTCGCCAAAGGCGGCTAGTATTAAATATATTTACCTCGGTGTTTTTTTTTTTTTTTTTTTTTTTTTTTTGTCTGATCATAGTAGTAAATTTTCATATATGATTGAATTATTACTGAAAATAAAGTTACAGAAACTTTCTAGAATTAATATTTTTATAATAACTTAAAATCATGTCTTTAACATGAAGAAGTTTTATGGAATTAAGTAGTTTTTTTTTTTAATTTCAGTAATTGGTTTTTGCATTAGTATGCAGCATTCCATGGTGGAACAAAAACATTCTAAATTTGTCAACATTAAAAAAAAATGGTCTGTTATAGTAAATATCAGTGGAAATTATTGTTGATATTGTTCAAGATGTGAATAGTTAATTGTAATATACAATAGTTCATTAAAGCTATAGTAACTCCAAGCTAATTAAAACAGTTCAATCATGTCCATCATCAGTAATTTGTGTATTCATATCACTTAAATGAAATGCAATTAAGTATCTGAAGATGATTTCTATAATTATTTTAAAAATTCATTGCTGTAAATAATGCTAGTAAGTTGTATTTCTGTAAGTGAATCACAGTAACAAATTTTTAAAATTTATTTATTTATTGTAAACTTGATAAAAAAAAATTTTAATAAGTTTCATGATGTTGTTTATGTTTCCTCTAAAACAAATTTGATATAATTGTGTTGTGCATCAAAAAAGTATTATGACACTAGTTATTGCTCATAATTTGTAAAAATTTAATTTTAAATAACCAATGAAAAAAATGACTTCTTTAAAAATATGTAAATTACATTTGCATATGGAGACATCTACATATAAATTTTTGTATGATTTTTAAATTTTAATCCTTTGTGTGTATATGTGTGTCTTTTACCTGATTCTGCATAATTAGAAATTCCCTGGTATAAGTTGATTAGTGTAAAGAAATCAATCAAAATTACTAATGTACATGATGATGTTTCAAGCTACTTTAACATTTGTAAATGTAACAAGCAGATCACACTAATAATACTTTCATTTATGCAAGTTTTTATTTCTGTTGTTAATATGGCAACTTAATAAAATTAATGTTGTTGTTTTTTATTATAGCAATGAAACAAGATTAAATAACATTCTATTATTTGTATTTTCTCTTTCTTATAAATAATAGATAAATATTTTTTTAGAGGCATACTGTTTAAAATAATCAAAAATTATGAATAAGTTTAGCTGTTAATACCAATGAAACAATCTTAAATTAAAAGCGTCTGTAGCAGCTGAAGAATAAAAGGTGGATGCTTATTTTCTATAACAATACTTTATAATTATATTCATGTATAACATTATACTGTTGATTTACATGTTCAAATTTCGATCAAATGAGGCTTTACATCATTTTTAATACATTTTTTTAATACCTAACTCCTTTTTACTAGATAACACAGTAAAATCATATTATATCCGAAATTCAATGTTATTATTTAGAAAAATTGAGTTTTGAATAAGTTTAAATATGAAGACTATCCAATAAGCAGAATTGATTCATACATTTATCAAGAATATATTTCTACAGCAACAGTCATTTACAATTTCACTGCACAGTGATTAATTTCAGAATAAAGGGCTGTATCAGAAATTATTTCATAAGTTAATTGATTAATTAATGAAGCTGTATGTATAAAATAAAAACATAAATATGATTCCATAAATACATGCATTTCTATTTAATTTCTGTTCTTTTTTCATTTGTTATTTTGCTGAATCTCTCTCTTATTCTACTTTTCAGAGGAAGGTTTACAAGCGGAATCAGATGAAAAGTCTGATTATCCTGTGGGTAAAAGACCAACACTCCATTCTTGCAGTTATTGTGATTATATTACCCATCATAAGGGACATTTCAATATGCATTTGAAGACTCACACTGGTGAAAAACCTTATGAATGTGAACGTTGTGGGAGACGCTACACTAGACGAAATACTCTAAAAATGCATAAAGCTTTTCAGCACTCTGATAATATTTTTTAATTTATGAGAAATGCATGGATGAGAAATTTTAAGGAGCAGCAAATTATTTTTAATTTGTTCTTCAATAAATGTTGAAATCAGATAATTTTTTTTTTTTTTTTTCAATATTTAAGATTTAAAAAAACAAACATTTGATGCATTTCAGGCAATTTTAAATGATAATCTTGATGATTGAGGATTTCATGAGATGAACTAATGACTTATTCATGTCTTAAATGCAAGATACTTTGCAATATTACTGCATTGTAATATTATATTGTTACTTTATGAAATTAGTCAACATTGAATATTTTTCTGCACTATAAAAATACTGTACAATTTTTTTGTAACAATACGTATTGTCAATATTAAAAGAAGGAAAATTATCAATATAATATTAAGCTGTAAATATTTTAATGTAAAAAAAATAATTCGTTGCTTTTTATATGATATTGTCCAGTATTTTATTTGGAAAGTATTTTTTTATTTCTTCTGCTTACTTGGTGTTTAAATAAATATATTTCATTTTTTTTTCTCCTATACTTAATGAAAAATATTTATAAACTTATTTCTTGAAAAAGATGTTTATGCATATATAACTCATTGTATAAAAATTCATCATTTCAAAAGATTTTCATTTCAAAGAAAAATCAAAAATTAATTGCAAAATTTTGAATTTTTATATCTTATGTACATATATTTTTATTCATTAATTAAAACTTCTAGTCATTTTTTTAACTTTATTATTTTCCTATTAAAACTTCTGGTCTTTTTTTTTTTAAAACTTTTTTATTTTCCTGTTAAGACTTCTAGTCTTTTTTAAATTTTCCTATTTTGTAAAATTGCAAATTAGATTGAATTCATCTCAACAATGTAAATAGTTATAATTATTACAATAAAGGTCATATTTATTTTGAAATAAAAAAATGCAGGTTTATGTTGCTATGAAAGAAACATTAATTTCAACAATTAATTCTAAAAGCAAAAAAATATATAAAAATAGTTATTGTTTATTTTTAACTCATATTTCATGAATGTTTCTTATGCCACATGTGTGAATTTTAATTCTATTTTAGGAAAAAATGATTTGACTGATTTTTATGTGTTGTTTTTAAATATTGAATTGTAAAAACTGATATTGATTGGGGTTTTATTATTAATGTGTCATTTGAATAAACTGTTTAAAAAATATTAAAGATATTGTGTAATTTAATATTAAAAGAATTGTTCAAACAAGTCCCAATTTTGTATCCTAATGTATTCCTTGCTTTTATATCTTTTTATATTGGTTTCCAAAGTATTGAAAATTATTTTTCTATTATCTTTAAATGCATATTTTTTTCTTAATGTTGAAATATTTTATTAATGAATCTAGTTGAAAATTGCAAAATATGACTTTTAATGGTTAAATCATGAAACTTCTTAAAACATTATTAAAATTACAGAACCCTCAAAACAGTCAGATAAATTGGAATTTTTATTCTATTTCTTTCTTTTATAGCAATATTAATTAATTGTCAAGTACGTTAATTTTTATTATTCGAAAAAAAGCATTCTTTGCTTGTTGATTTTATTTTAAGATGAATCATTTTGTAAAGAATTCTTAGTGTCATCTATTTCATTCCAATATGTGAATTTAAATGTTGTTATTGAAGAGGTTATTAATTCCTAGTATGAACATTTGTATCATAAATTGCAACATGAGTTTCATTTAAAAAATATCCTTTTTCTGTTATCCTATTTCTTTCTACAAATTATTTTTATTCCATTACAAATATCTAGAATGTGTATCATTTTAACATTTCTTTCAAATCACTTTTTTTATTTTGTAGATGTCAAGAAATCTGTATCTAATAATTCACTTGTTGAGAGAGTTAAGTTACTCCCGAGTCTTCTTCATATGTGCAATTTTTGTTCATATTCTACACCTTATAAAAGTAACTTAGTAACTCACTTAAGGAAACACACTGGAGAGCGACCATTTTTGTGCAAGATTTGTGGTAAAAGGTTTTCACAGAAACAACATCTTTTATCTCACCATATTGTTCATCTTAGAAAGTAAAAGTTTGTGCTATCAACTGATAGGAATTCTATTGATTTTCTTAGTTACAAAAAAAATGTATTTCTTATCTTGGTAAATCTGTAAGTAATTTCATGTCTTTAAAAAGTCATTTTGCAATGTTCCTATTCTTGGTTTCATGATGCTTCTCAATTAACTTATTGTTTGGTTGATAAATGGTAATTAAAGGTTTTGTTTAATTGCAGGTATACTGGTAGGTTTATTAATTGTCACATTTGTTTTACCCTAAATGTGTTTTGGGTTTTAAAAGAGACAGATACAATCACAATTTTTGTTCAAAAGGAGAACCTTAATGCAGAATTTTAAACTTTTTATTCTCAAAAGTTCTAGAATAATTCATGTGCAGTGTAACCTAGAATCATATGTATTTATGTTACTGTTATATCTGGCGAGAACTATTTTAATTTTTTCAGTATTTGTTAACATTTATATTTTATTAAATTACATTTTTTTAAAGTATTGGTGTTTTTATTTTGTAATGTTTTGTATTGCTATTTCCTTTTAAAAATATTTTAGTTTATAACATATTCCTGTAAAATTAAGAATCATTGCATTATATGAAACAATTTATGTGTGTTAAATTTACTAATGAGTGGATATCAGATTCTGGATATTTAATTATTTGTGCATTTGTATAAAATCTCAGTAATAAGAGTCTACATTCATTATTTTTTTCATGAGTTTTGTAATTATTGCTTTATTTTTAATAAATAATATAAAATGTCTGCTTTATTATTTTAAATTTTTTTAAGTTAGGAAATAAGCCATGGTAGAAGACATTTGTAGTAAATATTTTTGTGTCATATTGTAAATCAGAAAAAAATTAAATAGTGTAGATCTAATTCCTATTGCATAATTTTTTTAGTTTTATTAATTTAATTTTGTATTATTTGTAATGAATTTTCATTGGTATAAAGTTCTTGAGATAAAGCTGTATTTGGACTGACACAATAAATTGTACTTCTGGTATTTACTTTTATCATAACTGTGTGATAATTTTTTTCTCTAATCATTCCATTATATCATTTCTACTAATGCTATTGAAATTCATGACAAAAATAAGTTTAAAGAATCTTTTTCATTAAGGAATGTTTTCACATAAAAGAAAATTTAGAGTCGAAATTTTAATTTCCTGGGTGTGTTTTTCATTTTAAGTAAATGTGGTGACATAATGGTGAATATCTTATTGATTGCAAATCGGAAAAAACTAAATATATAATATTTACCCTGTTATCTATTACCTTCATATCTTTAAAGTATTTTATTAAGCAATGAATTTCCTAGTATTCATGATTCATTATTAGGGTTTTTTTATTATTATTATTTTATTTTCAATTAATAAAAACAATTTTCAAATGTAGCAAATTTTTTGCATTTTCATCTATTTTAGTCAAAGAATTTAAAATTTTCTATCTATTGCAATTATCTGACGATGAATTATTTATCTGTGAGAACAACACTCCTTCATAAGTAATTTTGATGTCATTTCATACTGAATATTTTCATAAGGAAAGTTCTTTATCTATGATTATTATAATGTTAAAAAGTTGTTAATATTTTATCCATGTAAAAGTGTAAGTAGTTTTTAATTTTTTTAAAAATATGTAATTTTTTTGAATAGAATATGTTTGTAGTTCTGTTTTTGGATAGAAAACAATACAATAGAATCCTTGTACCATGATGCTAATTCCACTCTTGATTAAGAAATATGTAATATAGCTCATCATGTTTTTATTCCTATTATTTCATTTGTATTATTTAGCAGTAATTTATATGAAATATTATAAGAGTTTAAGGACGTGAAATTTATTCTATATTTTTATGTCTTTATTGGAAAATGTTAAATATAAATGTTAAGGATAGTGGGGAGTTGGATTAGCAGATGTTTTTTTAAAAAAACCATGTGTACTGTATATTTCCATTTTTTAGAGAGCACTTTACATTTTTCTAAGTATTTGATAAATCAGATAATAAGTGCCATAAAAAAAGGGTAATCTGGTAGAATTTAAGTAACTGTTTCGTAAAAATGTAACTTTTTATATTTATTTATTGCAGTGAATGAATTTAGGGAAAAGTATATTGATTAATTCGTTATTCCTGTAAGTCAGTATTTTATAAAAAAATTATTATATATTTTTATTAGATTCAACAAAATTGATTACCTTCTTGTAATGTTTTAGATATTCAATAAAATTAATTCAAATTGTCAGACTTACAGTTTTTTTAACAGTTATTTTTCATCATAAATTTGAAAATTTAACTCCAGAAAATATTTTCCTTCCATTTGTCTGTTTTTACTTCTTGAAATATCATTTTTTTCATATATTTACATGATTTCTTTATATATATATATATATATTTGTTATTTGACATATATGTTTAGGTTCAATATTAATTGGCATAATTGCAATTGATATCAATGTATTTTGTATAGCTTGTCAATAAGACATAGGTTGCATTAAAAATGGTTCTTTAATCATAATACTGTTTTTTGTTTGTATTTAAAAAATAATTCTGAAATATTTTTCAGGAAATAAGAATATTTCCATAGGAAAAGAATATATTTCGCATGAGGGTATGATCTTAGCAGAGGTTTCAAAGGAACGTGGCACAAGAAACAGTTGTCGCTTCTATCATTGTACATATTGTAGTTATAATACCTACATCAGAAATGATTTAGTGAAGCACCTGAGAAAACATACTGGGGAAAAACCATTCATCTGCAAATATTGCCAAAAAGGTTTCACTCAGAAGCATAATTTGGTAACACATGAAAGGAAGCATGAATTACCAGTGTTATGCCTCGACTTCTAAATATAATTTGTCTTATTTTTTTTTATCATGAAACTGAAAATATTATGCTAGTTTAATACAAAAGAATACTCCAATGTTTGAAAGGCTGTATCTTCACAACCAAACTTAGTATCGTTTTGCAAATCATTATGATGGAATATGTCACAGACATGATTTGATTTGAACATTTCAACTTCATAAATTCTCTAAGAACACAAGCGATAATGTTAGGAAATGATGTTTGTGAATATTAGTTTAATTTTTTTTTAAAAAATTCTTACAATTGTAAGCATTACTTGGTAATACAAGTAAATTTGCTTAATTTTGTATGAATTTTAAAGCATTGAAAGGATTTAATGTTCGAGCATTTTGATGATTGGAGAAATTTTGTTGAGCTAAATATTGATACGGCCAAATTGTTGTGGAATTTCATTGGTCTATTAAGCGGCTAGTTATATGAAAACTTCTTCGATGGATGAAATATAGAACCAATCACTATCAGGCTATTCATTGAAGAAAATATTATCCATCCTATTTATCATTTATCTAGCTTTTTTATTTCCCTTACAGGAAGATAAACAAGTAGAAATTTTTTCCCCTATTGTCTACTAACATTGACAAATTCTATCCAGGAATAACTGAATTGTCCAACCTATAATGGCACACATGCTGAGAAGAGATGAATTTGGATATGGAGTTCATCAGATTTCTTGTCTTATAAATATGAAATATTTATATAAAATATATTTTAATTTATAAATAAATACTCCATATTTATAAGATAAGCTTAATTCTTATAAATATTTCATATTTATACTCTTGCAAAATTAATTTAAAAATAATTGATAAGCCCAAATTGCTATTTTTGGACAGTGAGGATATATAGCTTTTCAAAAATTTGAGTTACCTTTGGTACTTAACCTTAATATTTGGTAAATTATTTATTAAGTAGTGTTTTTAGGTTAAACTAATTTTATTTACATTTTAAAATGTCCATGAAAAGAATTTTGTAGTATTTTCAGTAATTAAATACTAAATAGTGCATTTTAAAGTTTTCATTATTATGTTTTAAGTTAATCCCTAATACTTTTGGTATGTTAAATGTGATTAACCAGACCAAATGTTATGTGTTATTTTACAATTAAATATATGAAATACAGGATTGTTTTTCATTTGATCTTAGAATATCATTTAAAATATGCTGCAAATAAAATAGAAAATATTTTAATCTAATGTTTTTAAAGAAATATATCTTTATAAAATTTGAGAATTTTTATAGCTGTTTTCCCCTTTTTATAGAACATTATCATTAAAATAATGTATGTGAAGGATAATGGGAAATGTTTATTTTACACTTGGCTCTTATGTGATAAATTTTAAGTACATGCATTTTAAATACATCTTCTATTCAAAATGTTTGCTAAAGAATTTCAATAAGAAAAATTTTAATACTTCCATAGTTATTTAATGTTAATGGATAACTTTGTTACTAAATAATATAGTTATTATTGTCGACATTAATGATATGACTTGGAATTGCATTCTAAAAGTGATAATTTCTCATCATTTATTATTATAACTTTAACATGTCTTTAATATTTTATATTTGGTTTTTCATCTTCATTTTTAATTTTCAAAATATGAGTAGACTGTTTTGCTTTAAAATTTGATGTCCTACCTTATATTTTTATTTAAATGATCGTTTTTAAATGTTTACATATCTCAGAAAAAGTTACTTTAGAACTTCTTGGAAAGAAAACTGTTATGAAAATATGTTTTGTCTCTTCCAATATATGTTGCTTTGAAATGTTAAAATAAGAATTACATTTTATTTTTATTTATTTTTTTAAGTACTTCAATAGTTGCTGTATGATGTGATCATTTTGGGCCTTAAAAAATTTTGATTGAAAAAAATTGATAACAATAAAAAAGTGTAAAATTATCTATATTTTCATCACATTAAGGGTAAAGGTGGATAAACACATATTTTATTTTAAAAAAAATTGATTAAATGTCAATTTATTTTTTAACAATTATTCCTTTACAGTTTGCTTATATACTATTCATATTCAAATATATATTATTTATATTCTTTTTTTTTTTACTTTTTGGGGAAATGTTTTCTTTAACATATTCATTCCATCATAATCATCAACATTTATTGCTTGGGGTATAATCATTAAAAGAAAAAAAGAGTGTATATATATATATATATAAATCTTAATTTCAATCTTTTCTTTAATACTAATTGGTTCATTTTTCTTTTGACATATCCATTTTGCTGCTATTATTCAGTCACAGATAAAAGTGACTTATAGCTGTTCAAGATTTAAAGCCATATCCACTTAAACCAATCCAGGAAACTCTAGCTCAGATAAAAGTTAGTGACTTCCAACTCATTAGAAAAAGGACTTCTAGATGTTTCCTTATAATTAAAACAAGAAATTCTCTGAACGTCAATCATTAATGTTGGTTGGAAATGGTGGATGGGTTAATTCAATTCTGTACTCCAAATTTGATAGCATCAAACCATCTGATGATTTCACTAAATATTTTTGTGTATGTTTGAATACGTCAATTTGCTACCAGAGGATCTTGATAATATAAAGCTCATAATAACATTAATCACAATTACATTAAGAATCACTAATTATATTAAATTCATGTATTTTTATATTGAATTTATCAATAAATGAAGCAAAATGCTTGTTTTTGCATTTAAATCATTTTCAAAAATTTATTTCTTTATAATGGAATTTGTTAAGTCCACCCTATGCAGAAAAATCACCTTCTCTAATTAATTTTTCTGCTTTTATATATTTATATTTAAGAATATTTAGTTATTGGATGTTTTGAATATGTGACACACAAAGTATGAAATCCCGGCATTTTTTAGAATACCTGGGCATTGTATATAATGCTGAAAGCTTTTATGCATTGCATTAGATATGAGTATTACATACTTTCCTAATCAGTGTATATAATAAGAATTCTGTGAAATGATAAATGCTAATAAGGAAAAGTATGAAAAAAAGTCCTGATAAAGCTATTATATAAATAACGGGTATTCTCCAAAAATGCTAATGTTATTCTGAAAATGTAGTTGTCAAAAATAATGTCATTAAAAAATGTGTTTTTCTTATTAAGGGTGGAGATTTCATGTAAAAAATTGTATATTAAAATTAAATCTTATTGCAATAATGTATTGTTAAATTACATTTTCCATCTAAAGATATTTTATACTTTGGCACATATACAATTGACAAATCCTTGGCCACTTCCTCTGGACTGAGAAATTGCAACCAATCAGAGAGGAATTTTGTAGTCAGGATTTTCTTCAATTCTCAGCAAGTTCTTAGTGCATGAAATGAATAGTGCTCTCTCATATACTTGTTTTAAAATTCCTTCAGAAGTTCCCAGGTCATTAGAAACCATCCTCTGTTATATTCATTACAACTCCCAATATATTCTGCCAATCACCTTGGCATTTGTCGATATCAAGAATAAGAACTCATACAGTAGTTCCCCAAAAGATAATGTTATAAATATATATATACACTGAATTGACAAAAGTCATGGGATGACTGTTAATATCGTGTCGGTCCTCCTTTTGCCCGGCGAAGTGCAACAACTCGACGTGTCATGGAGTCCACAAGTCGTTGGAAGTCCTCTGCAGGAATATTGAGCCATGCTGTCTGTATAGACGTCCATAATTGTGAAAGTGTGGATGGTGCAGGAGTTTGGGCACGAACGGACCTTTCGATGATGTCCCATAAATGCTCGATGGGACTCATATCGGGTGATCTAGGTGGCCAGATCATGCGCTGGAATTGTCCGGAATGTTCTTCAAACCAATCGCGAACAGTTCTGGCCCGGTGACATGGCGCATTGTCATCCATAAAAATCCCATCGTTGTGTGGGTACGTGAAGTCCATAAATGGCTGCAAGTGATCTGCAAGCAGCTGAACATAACCATTTCCAGTCAATGACCGGTTCAGTTGCACCAGAGGACCGAGTCCATGCCATGTAAAAACAGCCCACACCATTATGCAGCCACCACCAGCTTGAACAGTGCCTTGCTGACAGTTTGGGTCCATGGCTTAGTGGGGTCTGCGCCACACTCGAACTCTACCATCAGCTCGTAACAGCTGAAATCGTGACTCATCTGACCACGCCACGGTTTTCCACTGGTCTAGGGACCAGTCGATATGCTCACGAACCCAGGAGAGTCGCTGCAGGCAATGTCGTGCTGTCAGTAAAGGCACTCGAGTCGGTCTTCTGCTGTCATAGCCCAAGGAAGACAAATTTCGCCGCACAGTCCTATCGGACACGGCTCTCGTACGTCCCACATTGATTCCTGCAGTTATTTGACGAAGTGTTGCGTGTCTATTAACATTGACCATTCTACACAGACGTCGGCGGTCTCGGTCGTTAAGTGCAGGTGGTCGCCCACTGCGCTGTCCATGATGGGATGTGATGCCTGAAATTTCATACTCTCGGCACACTTTTGATACTGTGGATCTCGGAATGTTGAATTCACTAATGATATCCGCAATGGAATGACCCATGCGTCTAGCTCCAACTAACATTCCACGTTCAAAGTCTGTTAATTCTCGTCGTGCCTCCATAAATCACGAAAAACCTGTTCACATGAATAACTTGAAGACAAATGAAAGCTCTGGAAAACGAACTGCGCATTTATACTTTTTCGCTGCGATACTACTGCCATCTGTATATTTGCATATTGCTATCCCATGACTTTTGTCACTTCAGTGTATATATATATATTTCCAGATTGATTTTAGCATTTATCTTGCCTTCAATAGCATTTTCTGTTTCAAAACAAAGCATGCACAAAGTATCAATTTCATTGAATCGAAGATGTTTTTCATACTTTGCTGGGTTCTCTTTTGTCATTCTATGGAATACCTAGGAAATGTGCGAAATATTAATCTTCCTTACAATGTCGACTAGTTTTAAGCATTATATATAATGCCAGATTTCATATATTGCCGGTAGTATACAGTCGAATCCGGTTAATTGGACCACCGGATAATCGGACCGAACCTTAAAGAACCAAAACAAATCCTATGTACATAAGCCTAATATTATTCGCTTATTTGAACCAAAATTCCGTTTAAACGGACCAAAGAACGTGGCAGGGAAGATGAGAAAGAAGCCACAAGTCGCCTGTGTACAGCAGGAAGTCCGAAAGGGAAAAGAACCAGTGGGAGGTGAGCAAGCTCTTTGTTTCTTAGAACGGGCAGCTCAGTAGTAAGTTCTTCAAACGTTGATTTGAATTTGATAAGAACTTTTTTTTATTGTGCTTCGCATCGTGTAGATCGTTTCAAAGAATTTGTTTGTAAATTTATTTTCCAATGAATAAAGTTCATAGGCAACAGTGGTTCTTGTTTGTATGTTCGCCATACGCATGTGCTGCACAATAAAGGTCATAATGACATTTTAATATGTTACGTATAGCACGTCTCGTCTTGTAACATAGGGCATGTTCGTGTAATCGGACCAGCCGGTTATTAGGACCAAAATGATCGCGTCCCGATGTGGTCTGATTAACCGGAATCGACTGTATATATATTTTATATTTAAGTTGTTATTGTAGCTATTGTTGTTTTATAAGCAATTTTAAAATGGATTTCTTTGTGCATCATGTAATTTTTTTTTTACAATTTTAAAAATGTTTAATAGTAAAAAATAAATGAAATTTTTAATATTAAAAATTTAGTATTAGTATTTTTTTTTTTTTAATGGCAAAGGTAGTAACAAAAATCATTGTTCTGTTTCAGATGTTCGTAGCATTATACATAAACTAATTTAGAAATTATTTTAATATGCAGTTTCTATGAAAGGCCTTTCATTCGATTGGTATATATTTCCATACCTGTTTTTGTCTGAGGGAATGCAAATATATTGGTTTTCATTATTAAAATATTTGTTGATAATCTTATATTAAAGTTTTAAAAAAAAAACTACCACTATTATTAGTAGATAATGGGGGTAATATATATTTTCATTTTTTAAAAATTTTGTTTCTTTTTTAATTTGTAAATTATGATTGTTATTCTCTGTTTTTAAACATGCTATTGATCATTGCTATGTAGTTTCTATAATTTTTCTGTGCAAGTTTGCAAAATCAGATTTAAAATATTTTTATTATGATATAAAGAAAAATCAAAAATAAAAGCTTTATTTTTTTAATTACATTAGTTTCAATTGTTGTGTCATGTTGTATTGATCATATAAATCCTCTCACCTCTTTCTTTATTTGTTCTTTTCTGGAAACTATAATTTTTGAAATCACTAATATTTTGATGAAATTTTTATAAAGGTTCAGTTTTTTATGAAAATTAAATAATTTGTTCAAGTAGTTGTATATCTTGCTTATTTTTGTAATTTTTTCTTTCTAGAAAACATATTTAAGCACTTAATATTTTGCTTAAATTGACATATATGTATTGGTTTCTCAAGTTTTTGACTGTTTTTATTTAAACTTTTCTTACATTTTATAACATCGTTTTATTCAATTGTTTAGTCTCCAAATTATTTCTGTTTCAGGTACAGCAACTGAAAAATTCCGTATTTCTTTTAATGTTGCAGCAGAACATGGAAAAGTTGATTTTGAGCAGACTGTATTCAAATGTTCTTATTGTCCTTATATTGCTGGCTATAAAAGTCATCTTGCTCAACATTTGAGAAAACACACTGGAGAACGGCCATTTGTATGCAAACTTTGTGGTAGAGGCTTTACTCAGAAACAGAATCTACATCGACATTTAATCTCGCATCAGTGAAAGTAAATCATTTATTTTCACTTGTGCCTGAATCTCTTTGAATTGAACGTTTTAAAAAGTAAAACTTTTAACACAAAAGCAAAGTTACTTATGTGAAAAGCTGTTTTGTTAATAAGTAGTTGTTATACTTTAACTTAAATATTAATGGTGTTGCGTGTGCCACTTTATTTCTAATGATATGAATAAAACTGGTATCTTATGACTGTATTTTGTATTGTCAGTATCTGATTCTTATTGATTTTTTATGTATTTGAATAGGATCCAGTTAAAGTCATTACCAAATATTTAATTAAATTTTTATTTCAGTGTTAACTTTTTTTGCAAATTTTACATTTGTACATGTATCTTTGCTTTGTTATTTTAAAAGTATTTTCAGATTCAAAATTTGTTATTTAATCATATTGTCCTTAAAATATTGATCTCTTAAGAATATATCTATGAGGAACTTAAATATGGATGTAATATATTGGGTTGGGGAATAACTTCGTAGCGTTTTTATCAAATACTTTTTTTAAAGAAAATCATTAGTAATAACAATCAATTATGTATTCTTTGCTGTTGTTTACGACCTCCTCCCACCTCTCGACCGATTTGTCGATGCCGTTCCGCCAAAAATTAACCCGATCTGGTTTTTAAGGCCCTCTTTATTGTCGAAGGTAACGCCTCTCATATAGTTCGACAGGGAGCGGCAAAGATGGTAATCCGACGGCGCAAGATCCGGAGAATACGATGGATGCTGAAAGACCTCCATTCAAGCTCTTGGAGTGCGGCTTTGGCGACTTGAACAACATGGGGCCTGACGGTTGTCGTGAAGGAGTATGGTTTGGCCTTATCGATGGGGTCTTTTCAGTCACATAGCCATTTTATGTGTTATAGCTGGGCTATGTATAGCCCTTGGTAACCGTGACATTGCTTTCGAGCATTTCCTAGTACACCATACCCTCCCAATCCCCCTCAAACGCAGATCATGGTCTTCTTTGGATGGAGGTCAGACTTGACCATTTCTGTGCTGCTTATAACACCTTCTCTGTATTCGTTGCAAATGCCCCGTGCTGCTTAAACATCTTTTTGGCCTCGATGAAAAGCGAAGAAGAGCAGGTGTCGAAAATGTTGATTTTTACCTCCTGGATGTTCCATTTCTAAGCCTTAAAAGTAATTAAAAATTGAATTACTCAAAAAGACAGCACAGTTTTGTAGAGCAGAAAGAGCTCTATCGAATGAATACCATACACTTTGCCAAACAGCAAAAAAATCGTTGGAGAACAACGTAAATATAAAAACGCTACGAACTTATTCCCCAACCCAATAGATTATTCTTTCAATAATCAATCAAATGTTTGCCGTGATGAAGAGTTTTATATTTTTCTATGTATATCAACAAGCTGTTTATAAATGCTACATAGTAAAAAAATTAAAGCCCTGGATCATTCATTAGACATAATTTTCACCTATCTATTTTATCATTCCATTTCATCATCATTTTTCATATAAATACTCATAACTGAGCAACTCAAAAATGTGTGCAATTTTTTGCATCCTGATTATTGCTAGATTGAAATAGAGAGACTTTCAAGATTGTGTCTTTGAAATAGGTAAAACTGAATCTCTTCCCATTATTTCTAAACTTTCAATTTTATATCATAATATAAAGAAAGAAACTTGCAAAGAATTAAGAGAGAATTCCTCATTCCTTTTTTATAAGATTTTTGAACAAGATTTGTCAATACCTCACATTACTTCTAGATAAAAGTAAGTGCATAGTTAAATGTATGCTCTCAGTAGACCATTTTAAAACAGAATTTATTCCTGTTTGCATAGCATCTAATTTGCCTAAAATAATGAAATGTATTTTTTAACCTACTTTAATTATTGCATTAAAGAAACATGATTAAAAAAATCTGTAAATATGGATTCTTCATATTTTAATATAATTGAATTCTCTAAATATGGATTTATAAGAGAATTTTAGGAAAGTTCATTATAGTATACTAAAATAAAATATGTTCTATTCATACTTTATTAATCTAAAATTTGTTATTATTGACTAATTGTTAATTATTCATCAAGGTGCTGAATTTAAGTGTATAATTTTTCGTTTCAGCCTAGAGTTAGAAAATTTGTTCAGTCTCCAGATAAAACAAAGACTGTGATATGTTTCCACTAATACTCATTTGGTCATAAAATATTTTGATTTGAATTGAATTTATTTAAAATATTCATAGTTGTATTCCCTCCTGTTTTGAATTACAATAATCAATATGTTGGATTTAAATTAACTTTTAATGTTGGGTTTAAAATGACTATTTTGCCAACAAATGTTATAAATTATGTTGCAATCAGGGATTTAATAAGTTTGATGGCATCCAAGGATTGGAATTGTTTTTTGCTTCTTCATAATATTTCACTTCTAAAATTCGTGTCAATACATTAGTGTCCTGATGGTGCCCAGGGTATGATTAATTAAAAAATTAACTTAAAAGAGAAATGTGGTTTTGATTGTAGAAGAAAATAATAAAAAGAAAAGTTTCTTTTTGAATTAATTGGTATGCATTTGTGCAATTGCATTATTCCAAAACTAATTAATATTTGTATTATTTTGTTAAACATATAATCAAAATCCATAGATTTTTTTATTGACTTCATATTTTCAAATGAAATTTAAATGATTATCTTCTAGATCATTCAGTTATTAATCTTTAAGCTTATTTTTAATAAATAAAATATTTGAAATATCATGAATTTCTTTTTATATCCATTCTTTATTTATATGTGAATATTTACATGAGATAATAAATTTTGTATGTTTTTTTAGGTATAAAAAATTTTAGTAAAATGACTAGAATTTCTACATTTACATCAGAAAAAACAATTCATCAAAAAGCAAACTGCTGTCCCTACTGTGGATATGTTGCAACTTACAAAAGTGGGCTAGTTACTCATATGCGAATACATACTGGTGAACGTCCTTTTGCATGTAAATATTGTGGAAAATCCTTTACCCAGAAACAACATTTACAGAGACATATGATTCTGCATTTACAATCTAAATGAAATGCATTGCTATTTATACAGTATTGTATCATAAAACATTATAAATAAAATATGTTTGATTTAATTATTTGTCTTGATTTGAAACTGTTATCTTTTATAAGATTTAACGGATAAATATGGGAAATTAGATATATGTGTATATTTTTAATTAAAAAAAGTAAGGGAAAAGGCTTTGTGTATAAAAATTATGTATATTCAAAGATATTTGCTAATGACTTTCTTAGTGTTCATTTTTACAAAAAAAAAAAAAAAAGCATAAAATATGGGATTTTTTTAAATTAATTAAAAGAAATAGAAAATTTCTTTTGTTGATGTAATATAGCTAATTGTAATATACATTCATTGATAATGCTATAAATCTGAATTATAGCATTATCAGTGTTGTAATTCAGTTCCACCATTTTTATTTAAAATGGATTTATTTGAACTATAAACATCAAAAACTTTAGCAATTATCTGCCTACTTAATATTTTGTATCGCTATTTTTGTAATTATTTTCTGTTACTTTAGTTACTAATATTCATCAATGTTATTCAACCAATCACATAATTAGGTTTTATTTATTTTTTTTTTTTCCAACTTGTGTTATTTTTTATTAAGCTTCTAATCATCTAATCTATTTAGAACAAACATGTATATTATTAGGGAAATTTCTTTATATTATTATAATTGTCTTTATTAGTTTTGATTCCCTCTGGTGTTAGCCAGCTTCTCACGAGAATTTCTCTATGAGTTGTCTGCTTACTCAATGGGATATAAATGCTTAAAATATTAATGTCTATTTCTGTCCTACTGTATAAATATTTACAATTCCCCAGTGTCATTGAGTAAACTGTTTCATTAACCGCCCCCCTACATATTTCAGAACTTTTTAACAAGTAACTTTGTTTTAAATTATTCCTAACTCTAATTTTCTTTTTCGAAAATAATTTATGAACTATTATTATAGAATGTTTATTAAACTGTTAAAAAGTAAAACAATGTAAGTATTGTTCCACTAGGTCAATTTTATTTATCTGTATTGATTGTTATTAATATTTTATTATGGAATGAAAATCAAAGACCTTTTATTTAATATAAAACTAATATTTTCTGCTTGTTATTAACTAAACTTGCTTCTACTTTATAGCTCATACTATTTCACTACTTTTAGTACAATAAAGTATATATTATTTGAATTTATATCCATGATAAACAACTTATCTTATTTGCAGTCTTTATAAAAATATAGAGACTGCAAATTTCATATGGAAAAATTCTATATTCTATTCATTTCATTTTTAAAATGAATAGGATTAGTGAAATGAAGTAGGAGTAAATAAATCTCATAACTTATATTGGTTGTTGATCATCCTTTAATAAAAGCAAAACAAATTTTGTTTAAAATAAATTTATTAAAGCTAAAATTGCCCAAGTTTTATTCTAAAAAATTGCTAGAGTATATATAACATATAATTAATTTTCCAAAAGTTATGTTAAAAATTCTAATTTATCTTTCCTTGTCAGAGTATGCTTATCAAATGCAGCTCATTTCAGTATGAAATATTGTTTTCAGAATATTTACAATCAGTTATATTTATTGTTCTTGTTTGTCTAACTATAAATAGATTAGGATTTATAGTTAGACAAATTACAAATTTATTTCATCAGATTTATTAAAGAATAATCTTTTTTGTTGTTTATTTTTCTTTTAATTGAGTGGAAAAATGTTTTCATTTGAATATCATCCAAGCAAATTTATATGAGATAATTAAGTTGCATATGTTTAATTGCTTATTCACTGTTTTGGCTATTTTTCTTTTCTATATATTCATACGTTTAAATTATCAATAATTTGAGTTATGAAATATTATTTGTTTTGTTTTTTTAACTAAAATGTATTTCGATGTTTTTTTTTAAAAAAACCTCTTCAAGACTTTTCTTAAATATTCTTAAGTGATAATTTTTTATTGTTTCATAATTGCAATATGTTATTGATTGCCTGTTCACATTTTTTAACTAATATAGGTACTTTTTCAGTATAAATTTTGCAGTACTGTAATATATAAATTCAGAGAAATTTTTTCATCTCTAATAATTAGAGACAGTTTCTTACTATTTGTTGTAGAGCTGATTATTGAAAATAATTTGGTAATATCTAATTAACTAGTTTTAAAATGTCCAGAATTTTTCTTAAAAATTGATGAAAATGTAAGACTTTAAAAAATACTGAAAGGTATATTTCAGTATTATATAATAGTACTGAAACTCATTTTGCTCTCTCAATAGAATTTGGACTTCAATATTTGTCCCAAGCAATTTTTATTTTCAATTTTTTTTTCATTATTTTGTTATTTAATGAGAAAGATATATTTATTTCATCTGGCATTATTCCTTTAAATCTATGTTATAAAATCAGTTTTTTGTGAATCATTTGTTTTATAATTTTGTTTACAATGATTTTTTTTCAGTTTTTAAGGATTAGTTTATATTAAAAGACAATTTCATTGATAAACATTGATGCTTCTTAATTTTCTTTCATTGTTCTATAATTTTTATCCAAAAATAATATTTAAAAATATATAAAAAAATTACATACATGCATGTAAAATAATGTTTCTAAAAAAGCAGATGAAATATTAATGCATGAGTTTAAAATTTAAATTTCAGAATGTATTTGGTATTTTTTAAATATAATACATTTACCCTAGGATGACTAAAGGAAATATTTCAGTTATAATTTATCTTTTTGTGTATTTTTATTGCATGAATATTTCAGAAATGTTGATATTCAAAAAGTATTAAAAGCTGTCAAATTTACAATAACTTATAATTTTTCTATAATTCTTTATTTTCTATAATTTAAGAAGTTATGGTTTAGTTCAACAGTAAGTATTCTGGAGGTAGTTAAGATATTGATATACTTCTACAAACTACTTTGTTCTTGTTTAATTTTTTTATAGTCCTAAAGCCATTAATAATTGTAACTTCATCATTAATTGTAATTTGTTCTCAATGTGAAAAATAACTTTTGGTTAAAAAAGAAGCAATTCTTGATGATAAGCTTTGTTTTTATGTCATCTAATATATATAAATTGTTCTTGCACCTTGATCACCGATTTCTGGAATCTTTTATGTTTTTGTCATAAAAGCATATTTTTGTTATTTATTAATGATATTTTACATATATTCCACAGGTTCGTTTGTATATGGGAATTCCAAACGAAACCTGCATTTTTGCACTTTTTGCCATTATAGCACATCTAAGAAAGGTAACTTAAATGATCACATAAGAAAACATACTGGGGAACGACCTTTTGTTTGCAAGATTTGTGGAAAGACCTTCATTCAGAAACAGCATCTCAATACTCATCAAGTAACTCATATTAAAATGAAGCTTCACTTCTAGCTATGAATGAAAAAAAAAGTCAAGATAGTTGTACTCTTTTTGTGAGTTTGTGTGTGAATTAAAATTGATATCAAAGCATCCTTTATTTTCTATACATCTTGAAAAAAATGAATTATTAATAGCTTTCTTTTTTACAAAACATATTATTGTTAAAAGTTTTGCTTTGTGAAATTCCTACACTTAAACTACTAGATATATTTTCTATTATTGGCTGCTTACTAGCTAATTTAATAACATTAATTGTGACAGGAAAAAAATGTTTGAAAATTATATTTATTTAACTGAAAGCATTTGTAGCAGCATAATTCAATTTTCTTCATTAAATTATGGGTATTTGAAAATTAATTTTTGAATAATTAATTCTGATTTGTAATGAATGTATAAGAAAGGGTCATTAATTCATACCTGAGCAGTTGGAAATTATTTCATTTGTTATTATCATAGCCTTTCAGAAATCATTTTAAACCTTTTAAATAGTTTTAAGTTTACAAATATACAATTCTAAAAATATCTAAAGAATTTTCAAAGCCTTTGAATTGGAAAGTTTTCATTAAAATAAAAATTAAGTTGTGAATGAGGAAATTACGTTATCTTTTATTTGGTAGAAATTTTTTTTTCTTCAAAGATTAAAACACATCAATCAAAGCCTTTTCCACTATTTGAAGTTTCAAAGATAAAAAAATTTTACAACCAATATGGCAACTAATATATATTCGTTACAATAGTTAATTATTGAGGGGAGGAAAAACATTTGTCTGTAATTCTTGACACTTAAATCATTTCATCATCATTAATTTTTTTAATATGTACATTTTAATTTATGTTTATCTATGTATAAAGAATTGAAACAGGTTTTCTTTATACAGGTATCTATGTATAAAGAATTGAACATGGTGGGAAACAGGTTTTTTTAATTTACTTTAATAATTTAGATTGTTCAGAAATATTAGGAGGCTAGAGATCTAATGGCATCATAGCCAATCTTTTTGTCACTTGTAATAAATAATGAATAAATATTTTAAATAAAAAATAATTAGTATTTAAGAATAGTTTTTTTATTTCCAAATTGTTAATTTTATTTGAATGTGTTTCATTTTCATATATGTATGTATAGTTTTCAAAATTTGAAAATGATGTACATGTAATGTGTTGTAAAAAGTCCACAGCATATTTTTAATGTACCATAAGATAAGTGTAATTATTTCTTTTGAATTTTACACTGAATATAAGGTTTTATAGCAAAATATTGTACTCCCTTTAATATTTCTGTATATTATATTGATGTATTGTTTTGCTCAATAATAAAAGTACTGATAATTTCTGTTACAATGAATCTTGTTTTCAAATTGATTTTTTTTTAAACAAGTGATTACTGTTTGAACAATAAATTGTTATAAGCACAAAATGCTTAAAACTAATTTCAGCCATACCTGAATATTATTATTCCAGAGTTTTTGCATCAAATGGTATTTCTAGAATTATCTTAATAATTGCAAAAGTCATGTTTGAGTACTTCTTTATTATTTCTATTTGACTTTCCTTATTCTGGTATATAATTTAAAATATTCAGGTTCACTTTTTTTACAGTGATATAAGTTCCGAAGACTTCAGCCCCACTATGAATATTTTATTTCAAACTTATGATATTATTTTTAGAAATTGTAGTACAGGTTGGAAAATTTTGTATTGTATTGTAAAATGTGCATTATTTTTTTTCAATTATCGATTGTGTGGTGTATAAATTTTTGTATTTATATAACATATATTCTTAAATCTACCTTTCAAAAATTACTTTTTAAATCTGAATATTTTTTTAACTTTAATAAAATTCTTTGTTAAATTTTATTTTATGCTTCTGACTAATTTGATATTAATTGTGTGCTCCATAGGTGATATAGCTCCTGCGGGTTTAAAAAAGGGTTTATGCGCTTGTCCTTTATGTCCATATACAACTACTAGAAAGCATCACCTTAAAATTCATTTTAGACGACATACTGGTGAGCGACCATTCACGTGCTCTATTTGTGGAAAAAAATTTGTTCAAAGGCCACATCTCAATACTCATCAATTAACTCATTTTAAGTAAAAGTCATGATACCAAGAAAAAGGAAGAAACATGCCTCTGACTTTTGATCATGTTTTATGTTGCTATTGACTGTATGTATCCCTATGCTGATTTCCATCCACAATTTTAGTTGATATGTATCACATTTTTCATACAGTTCAAAGAATTTCTATTTTTTAACTGTGCTTGATTGAAAATACCTTATATATATATATATATATATATAAATTAGCAATATAAGAGAAAACGAGACTAATTACGGAAATTTAACCAAAAACTATTTCGGATTCGAACGAGACTAAAATTTAAATTTAAAAAAATATCATAGTATTTAGTGTGTGCAAATGCAGCTACCACTAAAATACAAATAAATCACATGAATTAGCAATATAAAAGGAAATGAAACTAATTATGGAAACAGAACCAAAAACTATTTCAGATTCAAAAGAGACTAAAAATTAAAAAAGATATCATTGTATTTAGAGAGCGCTAAGCTGATATATATATATATATATATATATATATATATATATATATATATAATTTATCTGCAATAAAAGCTTAATGAGATTAAACCTATTTTCGAAAAAGACTTAAAATGATTTCGGGAACTAAACTAAACTTATTACGGAAACGAAACTAACAATTATTTTGGATTCGAACAAGATTAAAACAATTTTTAACTATCATTGTATTTAGTGAGTGCCAATGCAGCAACTACTAAAATACAGATGAATCTAAGTAAATTAACAATAAAAGCCAAGATGAAAGGAAAACAAAGGAATCAAAAATAAATGAAATAGAAAACTTTAATTTTGCATAATTTTTAAATTAGTATAATTAATTAAGATAACTAAGCAGTTTTTTTAATTTCTCAATGGTGTAATGTTTATTTTTGCACAATAATATTTTTTGATGATATTGCGGGAATAAACAAAATTAAACTAAATTCTGATTAATTTTATTTCCCTCCGAGGGGAGCATTTTCACCCTCTAAGGTATATATGAGCCAAATTTAATTGTAGATCAAACTATCTAACCTAAAAAGCATCAATGCATATAATCTTTATTATTAGTATAAATGAATTATTATTAATTTATTTTAAGCTTAATCATCAAATCAAGTATATTTTTTAATGGGGATTCTAAATTTTCAATTATTTTTAAGCGCTTCATTTGCAGACCTATCACACTTAATGCAGATATTTTATAATGCAAAAATAATAATTTAAAATGTTTTTTTTATTAATGTAATATATATATAATGAGTTTTCACCTTTTTCAGTACTTTTTCCCCTCAATTCTTAAAAATGTGTACAGAATATCTCTGGATTTTATTATTTCACCTGCAATTTATTATTTATGGTGTATGTTAAAAATTATAGACATACCTTTCTTATTGATCATTAATCATCTTCATAAGAATTCTGTAATTTTCAAAAGATCATCCACTTTTTTATTGCTTCTTTGTGAAATTGTCATAATTCTATTAATGGAGAATTGTCAGTATAAATAATTTAAGAAATATAAAAATTTACTTTCAATCTTAAAAAAGAGAACTTAAATTAGTAATTTAGTAGATTTATTATTCTAATTGTATTTATTTTAGAAACAAAGTTGATATATTTTATGTTTATTTAAAATATTCTTTTAAGTTTGGCATATTGAAATTTGTAAATTTTCGAAATTTTTACTTTTATTCTTGCAAATTATAACAAATTCCTTAAAATGTTTCTGATGTTAAAAATTTATGTATATAAAATTTATGTTTTAAAAATATATATACTTCAGTTACATATGCTGTATACCAATTAATATTTTCTAAAAAAAAATCATTTTTTTTTTTTAAACTAATAATTACAAGGCTTTTCTTTCTACTTTGGAAGTTCATTTTTTATTTAAATTATGAACCAAATTCATTTTCATTTATTGAATATTTGTTTATAGTTTAGTCACATTTTGTGTATATTTAAAAGATGTATTAATTTATACAGCCTGACACGTATGTACCAGTATGTATTTGTCTGTTGTTGAAAATTCACTTCTTTGCCTCATCTTTCATTCAAAGTATCATATCATTGCTCTAAAAATATAGATGAATTATTAATCTCTTCAGTAACATTTTTATGATTAATATTTTATAAATTTTCTACTATGTCTAAAAAAAATTAGAGAAAACGCCTTTAAAAAAACTTATTATTGCTGTTATTTGTGATGGTGAAGATATTGTTAAGTTAAAATATTATTAAATGAAGTTGCAATAAATAAAAAATGAAAGTGTTGTACCATACATGAATTATTTAATTTCATTATTTTGAAAACAGCAATTAATGTTTGGCATACATAAAACAACAATATTATTCTGTATTTTATATAGCTTTTGTGTTTATATAATCATGTTGTAATTAAAAAGCAGTCTTTTCATTTCAAAAATGTGTATTTAGTTTCTATTTTATTGCTTAATTTTATTTTTCTCATTTGAAGAAGGTTCGTGCTATTGTAAGGAAGATTAAATCTTTTGGCTTAAATGAAATTGATATGAAACAATATTTAAATAAAACGACATTTTTTGAAAAATTGAATTGAATATCTGATAGAAATTTTGAATTCTTTTCCATTCAAAATTGCTTTGTCATACATTTTTGTTGCTCAACTTCTATCCTTTAAAATCAACTTGAAATCTTGAAGCATACTTCACATAGCTCTTGATCAGAACATGTTATTATAAATATTTCATTCTCCTTTGGTGAATTAATTTATTTTAAGACTATAGTTTAGTTTTCTCATTATCACTCTGATTTTTATTGATAAAAAATTATGGTAGTAGAAATTTTTAAATTCTATATGAATGAATATAACTAAATTAAATGTATATTTTGAGAAGTTGGTCAAAAATTCAATTTTCAATCAACTGTTTTTAAAGGGAAATGTTTTAGAATTACATTGCAACAAAAATTGTTGATTAATCAAGCTAAACTATCTTTATTTAATATTCCTTTATCTGTCTTTAATTATGACAATATATTACAAAGTTCTATAATACACTCCTTAAATATTATATAAGTTTTGTAAGTCGATAATGGTTCAAATTGCTTAATTTGAAATGTTGTCTCTTGAAAAGATGTTTATTTGGTTTTCAGTTTTATTATTATTTCATCAAAATTTACAAAGTTCTTCAACATTCATTTAACCTTTATATTAATTGGACTTTTGTAAAATATGAAAGGTGTTAAAAAAAAGATTTATTAAAAAGAATTATGTTATTTGTATCATTTAAAAATGTATATTAAAAATAAATATAATGAAGTATTAAATAAAATTATAATGAGATCTTTTATATAATTTATAAAATTATATTGTATTGTTATATATTTATACAGCTGATTTAATTTTTCGATGAGTATATATCCTGTACTATAAAAGGTCTACATATTCATTGTCTCTCTTCTTATACTATAGCTAATAAAAATACTTTTTTTAGCTATATAAGAGCTATAAAAGTTTCATGTTTATTTTTATTTTATAAATGTCTATTTTGTTTATTCAAGAAACATGAGCAAAATATTGATCAAATCTGTTATGAATCATTGTGAATGTAACTAAATTATTTAGAAAAATGAGTAATAATTTCATTTAGAAATCAGATAGAATGTTATTTGTGTTTCTAATTCAGTAGTTTTCATCTTACAACTTTGGGGAAAGACCATTCATTATGCAATTTTAGCATATGTTTCCATTAGACAGGCAGCAGCTTAATGGGCCTAGTATGGCAAACCTTCATCACAAAATATTAATTTTGTGACGAATTTATAATTTGCTTTTATTTACACGTGCCATAGTGACTCCATTAAAAGGAAAGTTGTCTTTCAAACTATAATTTATATTTATATTTTTGAACATAAATTTAAGCTATTACTGTACTATATATTTTAAATATATATAAAAGTTATGACCTCAATGTTATAATTTATTGTCATGAATGATCCGTACATTAAACTTGCATTTAATATTTTATTTTCAGAACTTGTTTTTCCTGATGTTTCACTTCGAGGTATACATTCTTGTTCATATTGTCCTTACATCACAGGTAATAGAGGTCATTTGATTGTTCATCTGAGAAAACACACTGGTGAACGTCCTTATGGGTGCAAGATTTGCAAAAAAAGCTTCACGCAGAAGCAGCATCTCAAGGCTCATGGCTTAACTCATATGAAATTAAAATAATTATATTATAAATAAATACTTGATGTATAAGCATATAATAGTGATAATACTTAAAATTAATAAATTATTTATCATATAAAGAGGAAAATGTTAGGCTTTTATGAGTGAGTATTGCTAATATTTATTATCATTCTTCTTAAATATATGATCATTATCGAGTGTTATAGCTACTTTTCATTCTTAACACGTTATAAATATAAATATCATGTAACATTTTGTACTGTCAAATTTTTATGGTGTATCATTATGTCTATAAATTTTTAGTATTAGAAGATATTTATGTCCCTTGAGTTCCATCATTATGAAATGAGAAATTTTGCCAAAATAATTGCATTATATCTATCTAGCCATCTTTAGTGACTAGTTTTTTTTCCAGGATTAATTGTTACTAAAAATTTATGTTGTTAACTCGGTAAATTATTTTGAAACTTCATATTTATTTATATTTATATATATATATATATATTAAAATATAGACTTTTTAATAATTTTCCACCATTATTTGATTCTGAACCTAAACATTAACTTTATTTGCAAAAAAAGTATTTAAAACATGCCTTATACTGGAATTTAGTTTAACATTGGAAAAGTAACCTGAATCTTCACTTCATCTTGGTCACAACAAAGGGAAAAAGGCCAACGTGAAATATTAGTTGCAACAATGGTTTGAGTTTCATTTCAATAATAATTTTTTTAATTAATTTAAAAAAGAAAAATCTTATGACAAAGAAATTAGGTATCACTGGGAGGCATATTCATATTCAATACAATACTCATCTATACTTATAATAAAGCTCAATGTGTGTGTGTGTTGGCACTCCACAGGCCAGACCGTTGGACCTACAGCTACCAAATTTGGTACATGTATACCTTGGAGGTCGGGAATGTGCACCTCGGAGCCCTTTTTTCGAATTTTTAATTAGAAGTTGAATTAGTTAAGCGAAATTTCGACGTTTTTCCTCTATAACTTCCGAAAATATGATCGCACAAACATGATTTTTACATCAATTTAAAGATAAAAAAAATTAGCTTTCTAATGGTATCAGTGTTTTAATGTATAACTTAAGCTCCTATTTTTAACGAATTTTTAAAGAAATATTTTAACCATGTCTTTTTAGCACGTGACTGGATAAAATAAACGTAAACAATGACGGAAGTTCAAAATAAAAAATAAAAAAACAACTATCATCGCAAATTAAATCTGAAGAAATGCAACTTTCAGCACATGACTGGATAAAATAAAAGAAACATAAAATGTGATATTTTCTAAAAAAATAAATGCAAAGCAAAGGTTTCTATAATCGTTTGCAATATCTAAATAATTAATTCAACAAATCTTTCTTTACAGTAAACCTGGTTGAGTTTAGACAGGATATGCATTGAAATCCCAATTTAATAGCATATTTCTTTAATCGTTTGCAAAATCTGTGTCATTAATTCAATAATTTTTTTCCTTTCTTCGTTTTCTTTAAAAAAACATATTTAATATTTTGGCAACATCACTGAAAAAAACATTTTTAATATTTTGGAAGCATAACTTATAGTTAAAACTTACTGATTTATAAAATTAAAGAATATTATTATGAAAATGTGTTCTTTTAGAACTTTCCGTCCATCATCCTAAAGAAAATATTAATTTCAGGCCAATCAATGAACGGAATTACTTCAAGGCTAATGAATATGTGATTTAATTGAAAATTTTAGAACGCATTACTCATGGCGAACCAGCTGGTCGCCAAAGGCGGCTAGTGTAGAATAAAAGAACTGTACTATTGTCTTCACATTTGCATACTTAATGTACTCAAAAATCAATTCAGAATATAAATTGAATGAAAATATGTTTTTATGTAGATGCTATTATGTTATGCAATATTAGATATTTTTATGTTTTCTGCTTACCTTCTGTTTTGAATTACTTTTTATAAAAAATTTTACTAAACGATGTCTAAAAAACTAACAGCACTAATAATGAAAGAAAATCTAGTATTTAATTTTAAGAGAAAAGACAATAACAAACTGCAAATGTTTTTTCAAAACTTTAAATTATTTTAAGTAATAACTTCATTTTTAAAGCAATAATTTGCCAAGTAATATTCAAATTCTCTTTTACATTCCTACAAATATGTTAAATAACCTTTTGTAAAAAATTATCAGAAATTTTAAATTATGCAATACAATTATATATAAGTTATAGTTTACAAATAAGCTTTTCAAAATCATGATAGATATTCAGCAATTTTCAGAAAACAAAGGTTACTTAAATTTGAATACTTGTTTAATTGTGTTTAGAGGTTAAATAAATATGGTTCAGAAATTTGAAATACTGATTAATTTTACCTTTTAAATTGTTCATCGATTTGCTTTTTTTCCCTGGAAATTCTTTGTACTTTGAACTTGCTCCTGGTACTTTAACCATTTTTGTACTTATTGTTAACATATCACAATTTACCACTAAAATAATCTAATGCTCAAATTGGAGAAAGATTGAGACTTTCATTTGTTGCAGTTTGCATTACAGTGAAAATGTTATTTTCAGTTCATTCCCAAAGACTGAAGCAACTACCCAGACCAGATACGACGAAGAATTGAACATAAAATGATAATTTCTCATTCTTTTACTAAGAAAGCAATAAATTAAATTCTACTGGGAAAAGACTGTTTGGATTCAAGAAAGGTTTCATGCAAACAAAATGTCTATATGAGCATATTCTTACCTATTCTGGACAAAAATTATATTGAGGGCAATATATTAAATACCTTTCTTCTTGTTTTAATAATTTCTTCATTTATTGTTTATTTTATTTTCTTCTTATCATTTCATAATATTTTATACTGGTCTTTTATTCTTTTTGTATGAAGTTTAGCTGGTATTCATTTATTTATAAGAGAAAAAAATCGATGAGACAGAATGCTTTAGTGCTAAGTTTATGAATTTATAAAATTTTTCTTTTCATTTTATTAACTTACTGAATCTAATTTACTCTTTATACATTATTAAATTTTATATGTTACATATTATTTTTGGAAAATTTTCCAGTTTAGGAAATTTATACACAGCTTTAAGATATTAAATATCTGTCATACATTATTTTAAAAACAGTTAAAAGTATTAATTAAATATTTTGTGTTTATAAAATTGGAAGCAAATATGAAATTGTGTGTTTTATTCAACCTGTGGTTTTGTGTATTTACTTTTGTGTCATTTCAGTATGTATTTATTTATTCTTAAAAATATGCATTTGCATTGATGGAGGTTATTTAATAATCAAATTATACTTCGTCTTTCTTATTTTTATCTATTAGAAGCTTATTTTTATGTCAAAGCATTAACTAAATTTGACAAATTACTACTAATGATTTCTTAGAAAATAAGTAATATGAATATGCTGCAGAGTTTTAAATGCTAAAGAATTGTTTATCGCTTTTTTTTCTCTGGAAATTCTTTTTCTTGTCATTTCACCTCGTATCATTCATTTTTGCACTTACTGCTCTTATGTACAGCTTACTGAAGTTGTTTAACTGATCATTAGAGGATACATACTGGTAAATGCCCTTTTTAATGCAAAATATGGGAAAAAAAATTTAAGCAGAAACAACAGTGTCATCATAACCTTGTGCACTTCCCATAAAAACAATGCTGACAAATTATAATTAATATCCCTCTCTTTTTTTTTTTTTTATATATTCATTAAGGTTATTCTGTATTTTTCATTCAAAGTTTCTCTTAGTTTGATCTTTCTTTATATTGATGTGATTTTTCTCATTTGCTATACATGATTAATTTGTAATTAAGAGTAAATAAAATTTTAAATAAAGATCATTTCAATACTTTGTTTGATTTTTTCTACTGTTCATTTTAATTTATTAAACTGCTAAATATAATTTGATCTTTGCATTTTATTAAGTTTTATATATTATTTTTTATAAACTTCACAGTATAAAAGTGTGTCAAATTTATGTACAAATATAAAACAATAAATATTAGTTATTTGTTGTTCTAATGAATGAACATCAGAAAAAATTTTGAAAAGAAAAATTCAACTAAGTATTTAGTAATGTCTCTAATAATTGCAACCAAATATGAAAATGCTTGTTGTGTGCAACTGAATAAGTAATTTTTATGTTTCAGTGTTGTTGTTTTAATGTTCTTCCTTTATTTTTTTTTCATAAAAACTTAAAAAAGTTAGAACACTGCAAAGGTGTGTGTGTGAGTTTACTTTATTATATTTATCTGTAAAAAATTCATTTTGCTTCTCAATTCATAAACAAATTTGTAGACTCGTTGCAAGTTTGGAATGTCTGTATAATTAAATCATCGAGCAGTATCTTTATTAATTCGTGCATTTTTTTTAGTATGTTTTGACATTCATAATAAAATTTAATTAGGATTTTTTAAATATTTCTTAAAATATGAGATGAATTTTATTAATCAAATATTTAACATTCTGTTATTACTTTAAATGCCGTTATTGAAATGTATTTGAAAAAAATTGCAAATTAATAAGCATGAATTTTCACTACATATTCCTCTTTGTCATTTGTAAAATTCAATATATCCTTTGATCTACAAAAAAATGCATGCATACTGTTTTTAAATTCAAATTAACTGTTTTTGCAGACATTTGTATTTGTTCAATTCTTTAACAAGTATTTAAATTATTTTTTTCCAATTTTGAATTGATTTTGTTCTGTCAGTTTATTCTGAGCAACTGCACATTATCAGTAATTTCACTTTGTCGGTTGTTTTTTGCTTCTGTGGTAGTTATTTTTTGA
>JAPMOQ010023868.1:661834-682060 GCA_026543055.1 Argiope trifasciata | reverse complement strand
ATATATATATATATAAACCAATCAAATAATTAATAATATTTATTGTGAATATGTGTTTAAACATTGTTGAAAGTTTTTTTAAAAGATTATTAACCATTAGTATACATTTGAGCTGTGAATAATGTTTTATTTTAACATCATATGCATATTGATTTGATATTTTTTCAAAGTTTATTTCCATTCTAATTTTCAAAAAAAATATTAAATATTTGATTATTCTTAATTAGTACATAGTAAAATTAAGAATTAAAGTAATTTTTTAAAAAAAAGAATGCTTTTTTAAAATTTGGGTTAATGTGATTAAAATTGATCTGAGATATAGAATTTCATTGTCTCATTAATCTAATTTAATGTATCACAAATAATGAATCTTCTTATTGCATTCAATATTACATTCCTTATTGTTGTAAAATAAATACTTGAAAAAGATATGTGCTATTGTTTCATTATATTTTTTTTTAATTTTGTCTTTTGAAACTTATTTCATAATTTGTTAAACAAAACAAATTGGTACATCAGTTGCGTTTTTGATAAATTACTCTAACTCCTAATTGGTTTACTGAAAATTATTAAGCAAAAAAATATAAATTTCAAAAAAGTTTCTTGTTTAAAATTATTATTGCTATTTTTTCCATTGTATGTATTTACAGTAATTCAATGATATATAAAGCATTTTCTTTAAATTATTTTTAAGCTCAGTTTATAAGTTTCTTTGTACTTTTTGCTGTATTTGCTTGAATTTGAGACTAAATTGTATATTGCTTGATGCATGATATATGGTATATTTATACAAATAATTCATTTTATTTAATGAACAAATGAAGAATATAAAAAAATGAATTCTTTAACTCATTGGGTTTCTCCTTTTCTATTAAACTCTTGCTCCTTCAACTTTGCTTTGTTTTATTATGATTGTTTATCGAATTACCATTGCAGTTAAATTTTCCGCATATACACATCCCTTTAGTGAAAAAAAGTTTAAAATTTTCCTTTCACAATTTATTTTTAGAAGAAGAAAAAACAAATTTAACTAAAAAAATGTTTTTAAGAATAAATTTGCAACATTAATAAATGATAACTAAAAAGAAATTAAATTAAAAGATATAATTCAGGAATTTGTTATTAAAAATATTGAAAATACATGAGATGTTGTAAATGAAACTCTTCATATCTTATAATATTGTCACTTTGAATTTTAATCCTGAATTTAGTGGTGGTGGGAGCTAATATTGGCTTCATTTTTGTTTTGGTTGATACTGTTAACTATTTTGTTAAAGTATTTAGTTCTACTTCTGTTGCAATTAAAATGATAATAATTATGTTTTTTTTTCTTTAGATTTCTTCAAAAACAAAAATATCCATTCTTCTTTGAAAACTGGGAAAGGAAAAAAACTTCACTGCTGTACTTATTGTCCATATCAGACTCCATTATCAGCTAATTTAAAGAGACACATGAGAACTCATACTGGAGAAAGGCCTTTTATTTGCGAATTTTGTGGAAAAGCTTTCATTCAGAAGGAAGCTATGAAACGGCATGAAATAACTGTGCACATGGATACTGGTGCATTTCCAAAGAATATGTTATTTTAAAGTGTGAGTGAGTGACTGTGTGTGTGTTTACTTGAAAAAATTTTTAATTCAAATTCAATGAGTTTCAATTAAATTAATGTAGTATATTTCATGAATTTAATTTCTTTATTATTTCTGTAAGAATTTTGTACTGGACTTATATCTAAGTATTTATTAAGTGAAAAATGAATTTAACTCAATGTGTTTAATTTATTCATCGTTTAAAATTACCAAGAACTATTGTGTTCAAACTTTATATTAAATTACATTAATAAAAATATGATTAAATGCATTATCAAAAACGAAATTAAATAATTTGTGTGAATCACCTTGTAGGCTATAAGTAAATGAGATAATTATGAAAATGGCAAAAGTTAGTTTAAACAAATTATGAATGCTTTATAATAGTTATAAAAACATTTTGATACATATTTAGGCAATTGTTACTTACAATAAATACTTGTTACAGTCTTGTTTTTCTTCTTGAGTTCAATGTTTACAAATCTTCCAAAACATTTTATTTTTCAAAATTTGTTTTAAATTTTTAAATGTATTTTCAGGCATAAAAAGAACAAAAAATGTTTTCTTATCACAAATATTCATGAAAAATTTTGTTTAAAAAGAAAAATCTTAACAAAAAAAGGAGAAAGATGGAATTAGATATGTAACTGTATTATTTTTATTTAGGAATTTCATTTGGAACATTTTACCTTGCACAAGAAATATTGTACTCAGTTTTTAAACATTTGAAATGTCATCACTTGAGCTGGTTTAAGTTTGATTTTTAATAAGTCTTTTAATTGTTTTAAAATTGCTCAAAACTGGACAGATATTTTTTTCTTAGAAATATGTTTCCCTGAACTATAAATTGTTTCTTTATATTTTCTGTTTGTGTTAAATTTGATATTTATAATTGAAGATTTAGTTACTTACGTATTTATTATTTCATATGCATCAATTTGAAAATAATATAAAAAGGTTTTTTTTTTTTTTACTGAGAATGTTGCAAATATGCAATTTAAATTGACAAATAACAAAGTAAGAATGAATTATTTTATTATGTTTACTTATCATAATCTATTAGATAACAAATTGAGCCTTTATAAGGTTTAATAGTGAACAAAAAGAAGTAAAAACATTTATGTCTGAAATTTTAGTGAAATATTTTGTATAAATATGCTTTCAAGCCATGTCCATCTGAAATTCAGTATAATGTACCATAATACTTACCAGCTTAACCAATTTAAAATAATGAACATAAATAGAAGCATGTAAACTTATATAGCTAACAAAGCTGTATTAAATTAACTTTCTATTGATACAGTAATTCCTACTGGGATAAATAAAATTATGAATTTATAAAATTTTAGTGATTTTCAATGTGTGATTGTATGTGCCTTCAAAATGGAAGTTTTTATGAAATTTATGATTTTATTGAAGCATTAATTTAGAACATATTTTAAAAATCAACAGCAGTAGGCTTTGCCTACACTCAAAACTAAAAAGATGGATACTTTTTTTTTATGTTTTCATATTTTGCATTGCCAGCTGTAGAAACTGCAATATGTAAAATCTTTTATCATACTTTTATGATCCAACTCACTTATTAATTGATAAAATTGAAACTCATACAGATTATATAAATTGTAAGTGTATGTAATTAAATGTACTTATGCTTATAATTACTTATGTACTTATGTTTACAATTACATAAATACTTTGCTTATGTACTTATACTTGCAATTATGTACGTAAATTTATCTTTTGGCAAATCAAGATTAAGGAACTTTTCATTTCATTTTATTCATATGATTACACAAAAGTTATGCATTTCTTCACATAATGACATAAACCTTCAAATGACTACCTGCTTGCTTTGTCATTAGATCTTTAAAAATCCATATGTGGCTTCATACCATTATGTTCTATCTGGGAAATGCTTGCCTGGGAAATGTTTTAATGCATGATTTTTCTTCTCTTTCCTCATGATTGTCGGGCCACAGAGCCCTAATGATAAGATCTCGGCTTCAGAACCGGAGGGTGTTAGGTTCGAGACTCAACACCGAAGAACCATCTTGTAAGCGGGCTTGGTGCATTTCAAATCCATCAAGGCCAAACGTCCTTCTGCTGGTGTGGTGTAGAAGTTGGAGAGGGAGGTGCCAGCACAGGTGTCATTCTCATAATTTGAGTGTTGTTAGGAATTATGAAATCTGTCCCAAATTATCCTCAGGATGGGTTTAAAATGGGACATTAATACAGCTTTAAAAAATCATGATTATTTCTCTCCTTTCTGAATACATGTTTGATTTTACATAATCAAGATAAAACATAATAGGGACAGAATTGCTGATCTTTACTTTATGCTTATACTATCATCTCATCATTAACTCATTGTATATAGTATATATCTCTTAATCTTAAACTTAGAAAACTGTTTTTTTAATATTGTTAGTAACAAGATTTTTTTTTTTTTTTGTATTAAGAGTAGCATCATAAACTATATATTTATCTGGTAAAATAAATAATATCTCTGATTGTTGCTATAATATTGTTATAAAAAGGATGTAATGCTTTTTGTTATAGGATTATTTATGGGATTTTTCTGTAATACTGATTTTGTAACAGCAAATTACTGTTTTTAGAAATTGAATTAACTTTCTTAAAATGTGTCTTATTTTATTTGATTATATGATTAAATGAATTATATGATCAAATTAGTTCCTGTATTAGTCTCAATATATTTATAATAAAATTGGAAACTTCATGTATATTGAATAAAATATTTTAAATTCTATGCAATTAATGTTGTTTTTATTTAGTTTAAATCAAGATAAGGTAATTATATCATTACCGATAGTTATTCTAATATCTGTCTCAACTTTTGTTAGGTATATTTTCTTCAGAGATGGGCAGAGGTTGGAAACTTCACATATGTGAGCTTTGTGCATACAAGACTCCTAAAATAAGTCATTATAAAAGGCATTTAAGAATCCATACAGGGGAGAGACCTTTCGGCTGTAGAATTTGTGCAAGGACTTTTTCACAAAAGGCGAATTTAAAAAAGCACATGATTTCACATATTTCCCTTAATAATAATTTCTAGCATGATATATCTTGTTTTTATTTGTAATTAATCTGAAAACTGTGTATGTAAAATAAAACATTTTAAATTCTTGCAATTAATGTTTTATTTATTAAATTTGGCATTTTGACTTATTAAAAATATTCGTACAATTATTTTTTATTATATTTTAATCAAGGTGAAGCAAGTGTATCATTGCTATACTTTTTTCTAATACCTCTCTCAATTTTTTTGTTAAGTATATTTTCTTCAGAGATTGGCAAAAGTTGGAAATTTCATGTATGTAAGCTTTGTACGTATAAGAGTCCTGAAAGAGGTTGTGTTCAAATGTGTTAAAACTTCCATTAAAGGGAGAATTCTTTTGGCTATAAAGTTTGTGGAAGGACTTTTTCACTTAAGGCCAGCTTAAAGAAAACATTCGATTAAACACATTTCCAAAAGCAATAATGCATAGCATGGTGTATGTCATTTTTGTATTTCTATTTGTTTGTAGTATGTGCATTTTATTTTCTTAATGAAAACTCATTTATTTTTGTCTGCATATCATTTATGATCTGGAATACTTGTTTTTTGTTTCTGATTTATTTATGTACACACAATTGTATTTCTGTCTCTTTATATATTCTGAATCATAAAATTTCATTACCTTTTTAATAAAGTTTTTGTCCTGATTTATATCAGTTTTTATATGGGTTATTTTGCAGACAGCTGAATTGATACAAAAAAAAATACTATGCAATTATCTATTGTAAATCTTACTACCATTTCACTACAAGTACATAAATATATATCAAAAATAAATTAATTAAAAGTGTCCATTTTAAGGAAATCTGATCTAATGAAGATTAAGATAAAATTTATTATTCTTGATTTCAGGTAATTTTTTTAAACTTAAATCCAATAAATTTTAGAGATTCGATAAAAGTAATTATAATTAAAAGGTTAAAAAAAGTTTTTGTGTGTATTTTATATTTCTTACTCATAACATATGTTCAAAAAATGTAGTAATAATTCACATTTAAAAATGTGACAATAAATAAATATTTCCATATATTTGAAATAAATTACTGTGGTATAAAAACAAGCAATTTAATTTATTACATTTTCTAATTTATTTGTGAATATATTTAATCCTAATATTTACTAATCATGTCTAACATTTTTGAGAGCATGTTAAATACTTAATTAATGAAAATTCTTTACCTTGTCATTGATCCTCTTTAGAAAAATTTGTGTACTTTGTAAATTTGTATAATGATTTAAGGAGACTTGTCTTATAAATAACTAATTACTTCTTATTTATGATTTCTACAGTTCTATTTTCATGGAGCACGACATAATCAAGCTTACAAAAGTTTTTGATTCTAAGAATTCAGAATTTATCCATAAACAGAGGATGTACATCTGGAAATGAATTGAATGTTTTGATTTTATAGTCATTAATTTTTTAAAAATTTCTACAAGATTTATGGCCTTATTGTAATTCTTATAGTCTAATAACAATTTATATAAAATCAGCATTCTAAATTGGATGATTTTCATTAGTAACACAAATGTGAATATATGTATTTATTGTATATCTATCCTGTTTATGATGCAAAAATTCTTCTAATAAATAGACCATATTTTATGCTTTTTTCCCCCTTTTTAAATTAAAAAGAAGTTTTTGAAGAAACTAGTTTTGATTATTATTCTTTATAGTATGAAAATGCAATTAACAAATATATTATTGTTTGCTACCAATCCATGTAAAATTTATTGTTTCAAACATTGTACTATTATTATACTTTAAACAATATATTTATTTTGTTTTTTTAACAATATATTTATTTGTTATTTTTAAAAATTTATTTGCATATTTCCATTCACTTTCACATTATCACTCTTGTACTTTTTTATTATTTGTATTTGACAATGCTTGACTCCAAAATTAAATATGATATGAAATTGAATTAGTACATAAAGTTGGCAATCATTGTTTTTTTTTTTCTCTTCATTTCATCTTAAAACAGACATGATTACACTTATGATCTGTTAACATTGCAAAAAATATAAATATATTAGTAGTGATCTTTGTAATTATTATTTTTCTATTTAATAAGGTAACTTTCAAGCAATAAAATTTTGTGCAAAAATCAATTTCTTTTGATATCAATTATTTGGAATTAACAAAAGTAATGATATGTTTTTAAAAAATTATACTGATTGAAAAATTTATTATTATCATAGTTAGTGTAAGGTTTATAATAATGAAATTAATTTTTGCCAATTGATGGCTCTGATAAAAATATTTTTCATTATCAGTAAGTTATCATTTGAAATTTGAGGTTTGTTTAAAAAATCAGTGTATTGCTTTTAAGGTGTTAGGTTTGACTACAGCAGTCAGTAATGTTGCCTAAACAAACATGCACAATTCACTTTTAATTTTTGAAAGTTTTAATCATTATGTTCAACCATATGATTTTTCATTTTTATTTTAATCCTCTATTAGGTGCTATAAGTCAGCTGTTTCTTCTTGGAGGGGAAAGAACAAAGATAAATTTCTACTCTTGCCAATTTTGTTCCTACAAAACTGGTATCAAAAGTCACTTGACTCAACACATAAGGATACATACAGGAGAGCGACCTTTTGTGTGTAAGACTTGTGGAAAAGGTTTCACCCAAAAACCAAATCTACTACGTCATGAGAATGCCCGCATATGCCATTTTCAAAGGAATATTGTTTCAGAGAAGTAGATATAAAATTCTAAGAATTTTCTCCTTTTCGTGATCTTGATGAACTTTTTTGTATGTGTGAATTAAGTTTAACACCCAAAGTTTTTCTTTTTCAATTCTCAGAAATCTGCTGTAATTGAAAAGAAAGAACTTTATTACTGTTTTTGTTCATTTAAAAACATTTTGTAAAATTATTGAATGATATTAAGTTCAAAATAAACTATAATTATAATGAATATTAATATTTTCTTTTGTTAATAATTTCATGTATATAATTTTTGGGGGTTTACTTTTGGCACTGCACAAAATTATAAAAAGGATAAGAAGAAAAAAGAAGATACTATAATTTTGCAAAATTTTGATGGCTCAAAAAAATATGTCTTGTTTTTAACCAAAAATTTGGAATTATCTTGAAAAGCTTAACATGCTTATTTATTTATTGAACATAGAAACATTTATAAAAATAAATTAAGTCATAAAAATTAAAAATTAATTTGATGATGCAACAGTACTTGCTTTGAAAAATATAAAGAGGGGCAAGAAATCTACATTTTGCTAAAAAGTGAAACAAATGTATACTAAAGTTTTTTTTTACCAGTAATTGCTCATTTTTAATTCTCCTTCTTCTACAAGTTAATCACTGTAAGAAATTTTTATGATTTATCAACATTTTCATCATATTAGAAATAATGAATATCTATGCCTATTGCTAGATTCCTTAATATAAGAAAGCTGTTCCATTAAAAATTATTGTTACTTTAATATCTTTTGGACACATTTAGGAAAAAAAAATATCTAAAATAAATATATATATATATATTCATTTATTTTACATAAATCAACAAATGCTGCTGAAAAGGTTCCTCATAATTGTATCGTCTAAAAATTGCACTACAAAAGAAATTAAATGTATCTTGTTTATATGAAAAAGACTGTTTTAATTTTAAAAGATTTTTTTTTTATCCTACACTCTGTACTGAGTAATAAGTTATCCAATGTTTCATTTATAATGCTAAAATGTTATGTTGTTTTATCTGGATTAATTCATATCACTACACTTTTCTTTTTGTGATTCATAATATATTACATTAAAAAATCTTATTTCATTGTTGAGATGCCTATATTGTTTACTTCATGCCTATATTGCCTTACGTGTTTATATTTGTGAACACTATAAAGTTCTAATTATTTAAACCGTAATTGTATTCTGTATTTTTTATGTGTGACTTTGTTTTTCCCTTTATTAATTTTCAGCTTAATAAAAGCATAATTTTTAATTTATTGAATATTTTAGTTCTTTTCAAAAAATCCTTAAAATTAAAATAATAATAACATTCTTAATTATTAAACAAATTAAGTTATAATTAGTTAAAAATTTAAAAGGATTTTTTATTATGAATTCAAATGCACTTAGCGCTATATTTTTTATTTTACAATTCTAATATAGGAAAGGCCATTAGTTATTTTCACAAAATCTTGCTTTATTATTAAAAATACTTATTCAAATATGATTTATTTAATGCAAATGTTTTTAAATAATTTTGAAGAATTTCTTTATTTTTAGGTAAATTGATCATTATGCCCTATTCCAAACTATTTTTATTCGATTTATTTCCTTTTACTGGCTCACTTTCTTGTGAATGTAGTTTCCAAATCCCAAGGTTCTTAGTTGTCCTTTCTTTTTCTATTAAAGTAATTAACTATTGGTGTCTCATTTTTCAAATGTTCTATCAATGATCCTTGTTTATTGCCTCTTCTCTTTTTCAAACTATATCACTGGCCATTTTATTCTATATATTTAACAAATTGATTTTAATTTTTAAAATGAATGCTTGAGACAAGACAATATAAAATCAATATATAGTATATATTGTTGTACAATGATTCTCTATTTATCTTTTGAAATTTATATGCATTCACAAAGACTTTTTTTAGTCAGTGTTATGTGTTCTAAAAGCATAGTATTTTAACAATTCTGTAGTTTATTTTATATTTTGTTTGTATTATAGATATTTAATGTTTTAAATAATTACTGTGCTTTTACAATAGAATATGTTTGGTACTATTTAGCCATAACTACTTCTTGTTTTTTTAATATGCGATACCATTCATTTTGTGGTTGGTGTTTAAAACCTTTTTTTGTCCTTGCTGTTAATAATTTGATAAATTTCGCATTACTTTTCTTACAAAACAATTAATGTTATTATATGCTTGCTTTTTGTGATTAATATTCTTGCTATACTGAATTGTATTTTTACTAAAAATGTGTGAATGTTGTGTCTGCTTTTTGTTTAACAATCTTATGATATTCTAATTCATTCTTATTGCAAATGTTCCATTTCTATTTATTTCTTGCTCATAACATAAAAAATTCATTATAATTAAATTGTTATATAAATTTTACATTTTCAGCTTGATTACATACTTTTAATTCAAAATTCTTGCTTTAAATGAATAATCCATTTAATTACATTATCTCAATTGTCGTCATTTGTAATTGTGTTATGATTCGATCTGTTTCAATCGTTTTTTATTAAATAAAAAATAATTTTTGGATAAATATCACAAATATTTATTATTACTTTTTGCAGAAACTTATTAGAATTGATTTTCTAATTGTGCCTTTTAGTATTAAACTATAGTGAAATTTTGTTTTAACTATGCAAAATATGTACTGTCATGAAGTAGTTTTCTACAAAAAAACCCTATAACTAAGAGAATAAAATAGAAAATCCATATTTATAGAGCAGTGCTTTCTTCATCTTGAAAAGTGATTATTCAATTTTTGCCCCATATTGTTAGAAACAGACAATAAAGCTTTAGCAGTTAAAGCAAAAAAGGTTCTCAAACTGATTTAGTTCAGTATTATTTAAATATCAATCATACATTTTTTTAAAGACAAAAATTTCAAAACAAACACTTTAAATTGAGAATTTAATAATCAACCAAAAACAGTTTCTCAACAGTAGTTTTTGAAAAATAAAAATTAGATTTTTATGTATAGTTTTAAATTGTTTAGTTGTTGAAAAAATTTATTGTTGTTCAAATTGATGAAAATCTAGCTTTCAAAAAAGTATATTATGTTTATTTGTTTTTCTATCTGCTATTAACGTTTGTTGAAATTAGTTCTGCAATACATATAATACATAGTTATATTGTTCTTTAAAAAATGTCATTATATGGTGATGGCTTTCTACTACAAATAATTCAAATTAAAATTTTAATTTATACATAACTTGTAATAATTTTGACGTAATTTTGTTTCTGTTTCATTAGGTGCATTTAAAGAAATCTATCTAAATCCAACTGAAATGGCAATATCTGAGGCCACATGGAAATCAATCACCATACATTCTTGTCCACATTGTGAATATAGAACTTACCTCAAGTGTAATTTGACCCAGCATTTGAGAGTTCACACTAAAGAACGCCCTTATGTGTGCAAAATTTGTAGCAAAGGATTCACCCAAAAGCATAATCTACGGCGACATTTAGCTGTCGCGCATGAATCAGCAATAGAAAAAAAGTTTTGATTTTTTTTTCCTTCTGTCAATGAAAAACGATCGCAACGAAGCAAAAAAAAAAAAAAAAAAAAAAAGCTAATAGTAATATTTCTTTTATCGAAAAAAAGATACAAGCTTTTTCGTGGTTTAGTGATGAAATTTATGTGTATCATATATATTTGTTAAAAAGAAGAAAAAAAAATTCTATTAAGTCAATTATACTGAAGAAAGTATATGATTTTAATTGGAAGACAATGCTATTTCAAGACTGTCAATCGAATGACAGAAATAACATTATTTTCTAGATAATGTAATTTTTTTTCAGAGTAGTTTCTTATTGCTATAAAATTATTGAAACATTGGATCATTTTTATTATCTCGTTTATTTCTGACAGGTTTATTATAGATAGATTTTCAAATGCAAATATTTTTTATTACATTTTTGTATTATATTATTGAATACTTTTTTGTAGCAGTTGATTAAATCCATTATGAAATTAATAAAATATGTAATTATGTTTTCAAAAAAAATTCGTCATTTTGAACAAGATTTATAATTTTGTTTTGTGGTATACAAATTAAATTTTATTTACTTTTACTTTTTAGAAACCATCATTTTGACTGAGGAATTCATTTCAACTGCAGTTTTATTTCTTTTTTTTATTAGGTGCACTTAAAGAAAACCTGAGTTCTTCAGAAATGGAAAAAATTCAAAAATTACTCACCTTACATATTTGTCCATCTTGTGATTATACAACTTATTCCAAGAGTAACTTAACCAAGCACTTAATAGTTCACACTGGGGAACGACCATATGTGTGCAAGGCTTGTGGTAAAGGATTCACTCAGAATCATAACCTACGGCGGCATTTAGCTGTCGCACATGAATTAGCCTAAAAAAATGCTACAATTTATTGTTATTTATGAAGGGGCATGAAAGAAAATGTAGACAGTATTGTATTCTCCATTTAAAAAAAAGACTTCAATTGTGTTATATCTTATGAATGTTAATGTGAAAGAAAGTTTAACCTTGCAGATTGAAAAGTTGTCAAGCTGATTGCACTTTTTGGTTATATTGTAATTTCAATTATGTTTGTTTGTTTTGTAAAATTCATACTTATTCTTTCAATGAAATATAGAATATAATTTGCAATCCCGATGGCAAACAAATGACAGTTTGTATCTACAATTTTTGAATGAGAATGTACTTTATTTTCATCTTTACAGAATATGCTCTTTAGAATAATTCTCAATAACAATTTGCTAAAAATAAAAATAAAAAACATTGGATCACTATCATATTGTATTTGCTCATATTTTGGACAAATGTACTTAAAACAAACTTATGATTGTGAAATATCTTCATATTATATGATTAAAGTCTTATATGCCAAGAATTCTTGTAATATTTGTTTTCCTTCATTAAATGTCTTACTGTATTTTACAAAAAATATATATTGTTGGTCTTATTTGGCAACAGTCCGATAAATTTTCATAATGGAATGCACAAGAAACTTCATTGAGTAGGATTTAAGATTAATGTCCGATTTCTTATCAGAGATGACAAAAGCATGACACTTATCCCAAAACGTGCTGAAATTCTGTCATTTTTTAATGCTAGTAAGAAATAATGGTAAATGGCTTTCATAATTGCAATTAAAAAAATCTGACCATATGTGGCATGAAATCACAAAAAGAACAGTCAACTTTGGCGATCGGACATTATTCTTGAGCCTTTTTGTTACAATAATCATTATTTGATCTGTGGGCAATTATTTTATCTTAACAACAATTTTATCTCTGTTTTATTAGGTGCATTTTCAGAACTCTATCTAAGTTCCCTAAAACAGGCAGTGTCTCAGAAATCACTCATCAAACATGCTTGTCCACATTGTGAATATTCAACTTTCATCAAGTGTAACTTGACCCAGCATTTGAGAGTTCACACTGGAGAACGACCATTTGTGTGCAAAATTTGTGGTAAAGGCTTCACTCAAAAGCAAAATCTACGGCGACATGGATTTTCACATATCAATCCCCATTAAAAATTTGATTGTAATTTGTTTCTTTTTTATAAAAAATTGCTTGTAATGGAGCAAAAAAAGTGCATTCAGTAATGTGTTGAAATTTATGAGTGTTTTTTCTGGCTGAATTAATTTGTTTTCTGTTTAAAAAGAATGAAAAAGACTCAAGTGCTGTTATTGTTTAATGAATGTAAGCATGAAATATCTATTGCCATTAAAGAAATAGCTGGTTCTGCATTAGATTGTGGGGAAATTCATTACAGACATATTTGTTAGAAAAGTAAATTTTCTTATTTGGTTAATTATGTGGCAGAGGGATTATTATTTTATTTTGCTTTCCACTGATGGCAATCAAATGACTAGTTTGAAACAGAGGCATTTGTGTATTAACTGCATGTCAGCGATTAATTACCAAAAAATTGTCAAAGATGTTGAGTGTTGCAACCAGCGATTAATCGCCAAGAAAAATCACTAAAGAAGTCATGTTAACCTATTGACTTATGTTCTTCAATAACAGCGAGTTGGCCTAATGTTCACCAGTGGTATGCAAATATCGAAGGAAGAGTGATTTTGGACGGTGGAGTTTTTGAAATTAAAAACAATTTCTTAATCCTTACTTGCTACAAGTAGCAAAATACTGCATAAATTTTATGAGTTTGTTGAAACTTTTGATTCACAGCTTAAATATCTATATTATGTTTTTGATACTTTACTTATGCATATCATTCTTATAACAATTGTTTTAATCTATTAAATGTTTGATTGTCTTTACCAGGAATAAAATTTTTATATCGTCTATGCACTTACATTTGAAAACAAGTTCGATATTTATGTATTATGGATTCGGAGAGAAATTGTGATGTAGACCATAAATTTTTACCTTAATTTTAATTGCAACCTTGTTTAATTGCAATTTTGTTTCTGTTTTATTAGGACCATTTAAAGAAATGTATCTAAGCTCTTCAAAAATGATGACGATATTTGAGAAATCAAAGTTCACCCGACACGCTTGTCCTCAATGTGAATATACAACTTTCTTCAAAGGTCACTTGACCCAGCATTTGAGAGTTCACACTGGAGAACGACCGTTCGTGTGTAAAATTTGCGGGAAAGGATTTACACAAAAACAAAATCTACGACGACATGGCATTTCACACTTGAATCCGCGTTAAAAAAAAATACTGTAATTTTTTTGCCCTTGTTAAAATTGGGTTAGACTTGAATGCACAATACTGTAATGTACACTTAGTTAGCTACATTTTGGTCAATTATTAGGCATTAATCGTGATGAAAAATTGAATTTGTCAAATTGTCTCTTGCAGAAATTCAAGTTTGTAGTGTGTTTTCAACTCTAATCTAATATTGTTTTCAATGTGTAGTATGTGTGTAATGAGTAAATAAATTGTGTTTCTAAGGATACATTCATATTTTGTTATACGAACGAGTGTTCAGCTGAATTCATCATCATTATTAATGGTAACAAATTTCATCAAGCATTAAACAGTTTCAAATCCTATTTGGATGTGCAACACTTTACATTGGTTTGCAATTCCTTTCATATAATGAATCGTTATGTCCATTTATTAGGCTGGTTGCACACACAGCGCTTTTTTCTGATCGCTTATTTCCCCGAAGCCGACCTAACAACAGTAGTGTATTGAATTATACGAGAGCTTACACACTAGGCGGATAAATATAGATTCGGTTCATCCGCCTTATATCGGACTCTATGCAGACGCCCGCTGTCATTAGCGCTTTCGGATAATCAGATGCAAGATCCCAAATCTTTTTCGCCCATTCATTGAATAAATCGAATAAGTCAATCCCCCCCCCTTTTCTTCTTCATTCGACGACAAGATGATAATAATGATAGAATTTTTACTCTATTCATTTCAAATGACCCTTGAGCAGTCCTTAGTTTAAATAACGCGGTTAAAGTAAATTTATTTGTTGATGAAATGAGGCTGACTCCTACGACGGAGTCGGAATTTAAGCGCCGTGTGTGTAAGCATTGGATTTCTGGGAATGGTCTCGGCCAAATACTGACAGAAGAAAAAAACGCTGTGTGTGCAACGAGCCTCATTTCAGACTAACATTTATAGTGACACTTATTGCTTTGTTAATGCCTGCTGTTATTTTTGAAATGGGATTTTTTTCCCCCTAAGTGTGTATCTTTTGACCGTTTATTCAGCTCATAAGTTTTAATTTTTAAAAATGTAAATTAAATTTTGGACTGTCTCAAAAAGTAATATAAACTTTTACAAATACTATTCCATATTTCAAAAATTCGCATTGAATTTTCTAATATATTACATAAATACAGTACACTCCAGAGTTTTCTGTTTGCGACTATCCGGCCTAGGTTTTCTTTTTTTTTTTTTTAATCATAATTAAGTGAGTAAGGCAAGGCGTTGCACTGGTAACACTGCCAAGGCATGGAAAGCTATCTAAAATGCAGAGGCTGTCATTTTCATAAAATAACACGGACTTTTTCAAAAACTAAACAATAATATTTGGCTCATAACTTAGAATTACCTTTCTATATTTGTGTAATCACTTATCAGCGAAAAATAAATTCAATTTGAGCCAGTTTTCTTACGAATTATTAGGTTGTTCGGAAAGTAAATTCGTTTTTTCCTGACAAAGGATTTAATTGCATTTTTCGCACCCAATTTCATACTTAAACCGCAAAATCATTTTATGTTTTAAGAGCTGATATAGCAAGGCTTGAGTGTGAAAAAGTGCAGCTGATTCTTCGCAGTAGTTTTTGGATGGTGCCCTTTTAAATATGGAGAGCAATAAACAGCATTTTCGTCATTTTTTTCTTTTTTGCTATAAAAGTTAAAAATGCTGTTCAAGCCAGAAATAAATTAGCCAATATGTGTGGAGAAGATGTGTTAACAGTACATCAGTACCAGAACTGATTTGCAAAATTTTTCCTTCAAATGAGGAGGCCAAAAACCACCTCGATCAGTTTTTTTTTACAGCAAAGACCAAAACTTTTATGAGCGTGTAATCATGTTACTACCAAAAATATGGCAAAAGGTATTAGACCAGAATGGCAATTTTATAATTTAATAAATAATTTATTCATTAAACGAAAATTTCTTTTCATTTTGACAAAAAAATACGAAATGACTTTCCGAACAACCCAATAAATTGGTTTTGTTTATGTTTCCTGCATTTAATTTGGGCATTACAAAACTGTATGTTACAATATGAACAGTTTGTATCCTTTTACTTATTTTTTCCCCAGATAAATACTTGAAACGTCCAATGCAATATATAATTACGTATAAGCTACCAGTACAGAGTCTTCTATTTTAATTCGACTCGTTATCGGAAACTGTTTTTATGATTCACCAAGCCATTGCTTGGACAATCATACGTTTTTTCTCACTTCTTTAGTATTCAATAAGAAGTGAGAAAATACGTATTATAAATGCAAGTTTTGATATTAAAAAAGTAACTTATTTATTTGCCCATCAATAACAGAAGACAAAGTTCATAGAACTACTACCTATCCTGTGTTTTGGCTATCCGGTCTGCCGGATTATCACAAGCGTACTGTATTCCAAAAATACAAAACTATAAACATCATCATAAGAATATTCGGCATATAAACAGAAAAAAATATTGATAATTCAGTTGATGTTCGTTGTTGATGGCAAAGAAAAGAAAGTGAAGATTTTTCATAGATCAGAAAAAAGCAGTTTATTTCTTAAAAGAATTGTGTGTGTGTGTGTATATATATATATACACTGAAGTGACAAAAGTCATGGGATGACTGTTAATATCGTGTCGGTCTTCCTTTTGCCCGGCGAAGTGCAACAACTCGACGTGTCATGGAGTCCACAAGTCGTTGGAAGTCCTCTGCAGGAATATTGAGCCATGCTGTCTGTATAGACGTCCAGAATTGTGAAAGTGTGGATGGTGCAGGAGTTTGGGCACGAACGGACCTTTCGATGAAGTCCCATAAATGCTCGATGGGATTCATATCGGGCGATCTAGGTGGCCAGATCATGCGCTGGAATTGTCCGGAATGTTCTTCAAACCAATCGCGAACAGTTCTGGCCCGGTGACATGGCGCATTGTCATCCATAAAAATCCCATCGTTGTATGGGTACGTGAAGTCCATGAATGGCTGCAAGTGATCTGCAAGCAGCTGAACATAACCATTTCCAGTCAATGATCGGTTCAGTTGTACCAGAGGACCGAGTCCATGCCATGTAAAAACAGTCCACACCATTATGGAGCCACCACCAGCTTGAACAGTGCCTTGCTGACAGTTTGGGTCCATGGCTTCGTGAGGTCTGCGCCACACTCGAACTCTACCATCAGCTCGTAACAACTGAAATCGTGACTCATCTGACCACGCCACTGTTTTCCACTGGTCTAGGGACCAGTCGATATGCTCACGAGCACAGGAGAGTCGCTTCAGGCGATGTCGTGCTGTCAGTAAAGGCACTCGAGTCGGTCTTCTGCTGTCATAGCCCAAGGAAGACAGATTTCGCCGCACAGTCTTATCGGACACGTCCCTCGTACGTCCCACATTGATTCCTGCAGTTATTTGACGAAGTGTTGCGTGTCTATTAACATTGACCATTCTACACAGACGTCGGCGGTCTCGGTCGTTAAGTGCAGGTGGTCGCCCACTGCGCTGTCCATGATGGGATGGGATGGCTGAAATTTCATACTCTCGGCACACTCTTGATACTGTGGATCTCGGAATGTTGAATTCACTAACGATATCCGCAATGGAATGACCCATGCGTCTAGCTCTAACTAGCATTCCACGTTCAAAGTCTGTTAATTCTCGTCGTGCCGCCATAAATCACGAAAAACCTGTTCACATGAATAACTTGAACATAAATGAAAGCTCTGGAAAACGAACTGCGCATTTATACTTTTTCGCTGCGATGCTACTGCCATTTGTATATTTGCATATTGCTATCCCATGACTTTTGTCACTTCAGTGTATTATATCCTTTGGTTTTGGACGATTTTAGCTAAAATTAAGAACTAGGCCTAACTTTTGTCCTGAAATGGTGTGTTAAAATTTATGTGTCAAATGTTCTAATCTATATTTTAACAAAATAGCAAATAACTTTAAAAATAACAATCTCTTGGATGTTCTTAAGCATTCTTTTGTGTGTTTTTTTAATGGCTAAAGACAATATTAAATGTGGTAAAAAAAAACAAATTGTAGCATCTAATTAAAAATTTAAACGCATCCATAACTCAAGCGGTTAATAAAATATCGTCTGTGTGATAAAAATTAACTTTCATTCATTCTGCTTAAAATTTACTGCAGACTTAATTTCTTCATGTAAATTTTTATGAAGATTTTAAGAAATACAATAATATGAAATGTAGTTTTAACTCTAAATTTTCAATTAATAAATAAGTTAAGGAAAATGTTATTTCCATAAGGATTATAATGTGAGTAATATTAATAATATATTTTCTTGTGCAGTGTGAGATTTATTTTAAATAATAGAACAGCATTTTATTTTATTTTTTAAAATCTCTATGTAAAAAAATGTATATACAGTTGGTAATTGTATTGACTGTGTATACCGAGTCTGTATTTAACAATCTCGTCATTTCAATTACAAACTTCTTTATGAAAAAATTCGTTAAATAGAATTTTGTAATTTAAAAAAGAGAGAAGTTATGAAGATTTTATCTTTATCAAATGCATTTTCTAAAGAAGGAAAATAAAATATTTCTGTTTTGTATAGGTTTCTTTAAAAGTCACATTTTCCATAAAATTGTTCTTGTGAAGATTGAAACATATTATCTTTAACATTTTATTTTAGTTCCCATTGTGTTATCTCGATTGCTGTTAGTATTTCTTCGTGTAAAATTTTTAATAATCTCTTCATTACCATTGTTAGCCTCTTTAACTTTTCTTAACACCTTTTAATGTATCATTTCATGAAAGCATTCAACAATCGTTATATTTTTATCGACTGGAAAAAAATTTAGAACAAATGTTTCTTCTGTAATAGAACAAAGGTTCACAAAGTCAGGGGATTCAATTTGATAAATTTTGTTGGAAATTCGATTGATTAAAAACCAAAAAACATTGGAAAAGAGTGAAAATTTTTTTAAAAAAGACTAGGAAATTTATTAAATTAAAATTATTTTTCGTAATACGGAGACTAAACCATGCTAGCATTGTTCAAAGTCAAATTTCCTGCAGAGAATTCCGTTAAAGAGAAGTTTTGTAAGTGATTGTTTTATGTTATTCTTCAAGAACAAATGACTTGGATAGTTGTCTGATATTTAACGCACTAACTTTATTTCTGTAACAGAACAAAGGTTTGTTAAGTCGGGTAAGTCAGTAAGTTTAATAAATTTTGTTAGTTTTCCGATGTACAAAAAAGTTACAAAACATTGGAAACTCGGAGAAAAAATATTTAGAAACCTTTTAATTCATTAAATCGAATTTATTTTTCGTGATACGGAAACTAAATAGCATTTTAATGCCGTTCAAAGTCAAATTTCTGCTGAACATTTCGTTAAATGGAAATTCGGTAAGTGACTTAGTTCTATGTCATTCATCAAGAACAAATGACTTAAATAGTTGTCTAATATTTTATATATTAACTTCTATATCATAGTAAAAAAAAAATGTATTTTTATATATGGATCAGGATTATGATGAATTTAATTTAGTAAAACTAATTTCTCAATTCCAATTCTTCCATTAGGTACTTTATCACTTGTAGAGCTGCCTGGATTCGGTCATGGTAGCAGGATCACTGTACACAATTGTCCTCAGTGCCCGTACACAACCTGTATCAAAAGTCATTTGACTAAGCATTTGAGAATCCATACAGGGGAAAGACCTTTCAAGTGTCACATTTGTCAAAAGCGTTTTGTTCAAAAGCAGCATTTAAAAAGGCATATGCTACTGCATGTTAATATCTGAATTTCTGTACTAACTATTGTCTTCGTGCTAATATATTTGTCATTTCATTATATTCATCTAGAACGAATGGGTTATAAAATGTATGTGCTTATTAATGGTACAAATTTTGAATAAAGCTTCACAATTTTAAAAAATCGATTTTCTAAGAATTATTTCATGTGAAAATTCTCCGATTCACAATAACCATGATCTTATAGATACTGTGCGGTAAATCAAATTATTTTTATGAATAGTATTTGTTTATTTGGAGTAAAAGCAAACGATTAATTTTATACCTTTTGAAATCTGGCAATGTGTTATATTATCTTGGATAATCTGGCAATGTTTTGTAAGTTTTGGTTTAGGTTTTGAGAAAGAATAAAGATGCTGTTTGACTTTTAAAACGCTTGAAGT
>JAPMOQ010023868.1:606479-637670 GCA_026543055.1 Argiope trifasciata | reverse complement strand
TTTTTAATCCATTGTTTTCCTGGTATTTTATTCACAAAATTGAGGCAAAAATGCAAATCCATGGGAAAGTAGTTTTACTTCACTGATTTTGCAAATCGCCAAATCAAGAATCATGGAAGTTATTTTTATATATGTTAAATTTTAATATTATCGTTTGGAGAAAAAAAAAATGTGATTGCATTACGTGTATTTCTTGGTTTACTGTTGCCATTTTTAATTATTTATTTTGATTTTTATCGTCTATTCTTCAACAAGTGACGCCAAGAGAAAAATAAATTTGTAAAATCAATATTATAATTTTTTATTTCGTTTTCGTAACTTTATTTTGTTAATGTGATGTTGCTTATATTTAAAATTTCATTCGCAATGTCGTGCAATTCCTGGTAATTTAAAAATCAGCAATTTTTCACAATCAATGTTTGAGAAGTATAAAAATTTACGTTATTTTTATTATAAGACTTCAAGAATATATTTATATGAAGAAAATTTAAAAATGGCCATTTATTTTAGGAAGAATCGAGCACGTGATTTTTTAGAATAAAGTCAAAAGAAATTCCGATGTGTCAAAACGGATCTAACTTTTATTAACACTTATATTTAAACTACAGTTTACCTTTAAGGTGAATTTACCTTAAGGTGAATTTAATATTTAATAAATTCTTTTAGATATTTTTTGCTGCAATGATACCTATTCTCAAACTCGCATATCCATAGAATGTGAAATAGTAACTTTTGCAGGCAATTTTTATCAGTAAAACATAAAAATTAAAAAAACAGACTGGCTGATGTAAACAATTTTTATTTTCCAAATTGTCAAGGATAATCTGGAAATTTTATTTCAGATCGCGCGTATTTTCAAGTCCATTCTCTATTTATTGCAAATCAATTATTAAATGCAAGAAACGACATAAAAATATTCAAAGAATATTATATTACAGTCACCAAGAATGCTTTACAGGTTTATTTCCCATACACAATCATTTTTTTTTTTTTTTTTTGAGGAAAAGTTTAGCGGTTTTGGTAGACGTAATTTTAAATTGTGTCATTGATTTATGTGGAATTTCACATTTGATTTCAACGTGATCGATACATTATTTTCCGTTAAGAAAATATATCGGTCTGCTGCACATTATGAAGGTACAGATATATGAATAATCATTGTGAAACAATATTTACGTGGAATTTCCAATACACCTGCTAAGTCTTAAATCAAAATTTCGAGATATTTTGCAATGATTGACAAATTCCTTCTATCTTCTCTTCAGTTCATTTTTCTATATGCAGAAGTTTTAAGCATTAATACTTAACTGTTATTCATTCTTTTATTTTATGTGCTTGTTTTTTCTACGTATGAACGAATATAGTGGATTTTCGAGTCAAAATTATTTATTTAACTATTTGTTTTGTGAATTTTCGAGTCAAAAGTATTTATTTAACTATTTGTTTTGTGAATTTTCGAGTCTAATTTTCTTGGTTAATCAAATGAGGTCTTAATTTGTTATTCTTGTGATTATTTCAAATGTTAAATAACTTTTGTTGAAAGTATGACATTCAAAAATCATTTGGTTAATGCGTTCCAGTTTCATAATTTCAAAATGAAAGAAAAATCTTTTTAAGAGAGGTGGGGACGTTGTCTGGAATACTTTTTTAGTCTTCTAAGAATCTCGACACCTTTTATGTTAATGTTCTTCCAAATACTTATTAATGTCTGATGAAGAATAAATGATTCGTTCTAAACACTAATAAAAATTCGAAGAAATAGCATTTAAAAATTTTGACTGATTCTATTAAAACAATATTACGAATTTCAAATAATTTTGTAAATTATTAATATTAGTTTCTTAAATAATTAACCTATAGACATTAAATCTTCATTAAAATCAATGAACTTTTTTGTTTTAATGTTGGCGCCAGTCATTTTAGACAGTTATATATATATATATATATATATATATATATATATATAATTTCTCTTTGATATTCGCACAAAATAAATATTTCAAAATCTAAATATTCTATTTAATGTTTCAGTTAATGTTAATGTTCACCGGATGGTATTAAATCCTATCCCAACTGTAAGCACTGTCCTCAATCCCAGCTTACTCCAGATCATGTCTTGAACTGCCAAGCCATTATCCGCTCCCTCTTCGAACTTGGAGCTCCACCAATTGAGATCCTCAATAGCCATCGGGCTCCGGAATTGGCCGATCTCGGCACCAAGACTTTCGGTGGACTATATACATTTGGGTTTTTTTTTTTTTTGAACTTCGCACTTATGCATAGACACGACAACAACAACAACAATGTTTCAATTATTTTTAATTAAAAAATGCGGTAAATAATCAATTTCACGTATTAAATAAGTTGGATGTGCAAGTTTGACAAAAATCTGTAAATGGATTGCATGTTTATTGGTTTCTTGATTAGTGCATATAAAAATGAGATAATTTTAAAATGCATCAAATAATGTGTGATTGGATCTTAATACCTAATATTTAGGCTAAAATTCTAGATATATATTCAAGTTTGGGACACATCTGTCAAAAGGGTCTATAACTATATTGGTATATATATCCGTAAGTATATGAAGATGATTCAAAAAATGCATTCGTTGTCTTAAACGGAACAAATATCTGAAGTTTAGATTAGTTTAGCTATATTAATGTCCGATTTTTTAAAGCAACATTAGGGATATCAAGAGACGGATCTTGAAATTTTGAACCGCAGCCAGATAAAGAGAACGACATCCATAAATCTCTGTAATATTATTTTTTCTACAAAGAATTCAAAATTCCAGACACAGGACGAATAGAGTGGAAGTTTTATGAAATGGCAAATAATAATTCACGAATTTTAGTAATTAGATAAAAATCATATTATCAATTCCTATTGCTGAAAAAGATATTTGTTAAGTTAAAATACCAAAGTAAAATTGATTGATCTTCTTGAAATGATAATTCTTCATTCGACAACTAAATTGAACTACTGAGTTTTAAGCATTTTAAGGTTTTTAGTTTAGTTTAGTTATATTAACGTCCCGTTTAAAGCAACACCAGGGCTATTTTGGGGCGGACCTCAACATTTTGAACCACGGTCAGATGACGAGGACGACACCTGAACCAGCACTCCCCCTCGCCACACCAGGGGGAAGACGTTTGGCCTAACAGATTTAACCTGAAAGAGACTCCTCACACGACGGTTCTTAGGTGGAATCGAGTCTCGAACCTGAAACCCTTCGGTTGCGAAGCCGAGATCTTACCACCACGCCACCGTGGCCCCTACGCATTTTAAGGAAACGTTTTAAAACGATCATTTTATTTCCGATTTTTTCGGAAAATAAACTTTTATAAAAACAGAAAGCATTTTGATACATGATAAGTAAATAATTATTTCCTTATCATGCGTCAAAATACTTGGCCATTTCTGCATTTATAAAAGCTCATTTTCCGAAAAAATCGGAAATAAAATGATCATAAATTATTCCAACACAGAAATGAACAGATATAAGTGATATTCTATGAAAAGAATTCATATTCGTAGAAAATCTATAAAGAAGAATACGAAGAAGAAAGTGAAATGATTAGAAATTAGTTGTGAAATAAATTCTGAGGCAATACGTTGCAATTTCTCACAAATATTTCTTCAGATCATTACTGTAATCAGAAGACAAAACACGTGCTCCCAATTATACCACAGTTCTTTGGTATTGGGAACATAATGGATTATTAATGAATGTCGCTGTAACTGGGACTGGCTTCAAATGATTTGGGGGAAAAAAAGGCATTGTTTAATGATGTCTCCGAAACATAAATTGTAGGATTATTTTTTCTTCTCAAACTATCGTCTCAAATTGAAAAAATGACGAAAAAGAAAGTTGTAAAGTCTGTAAAATTTGATGCCGGTTATCCTAACTGACTCCACAAACTTTTGTTGCTCTTTTTTTCCAATTATTTTTGCAACTCTTCTTGAAAAAACTCCCTTTAAATTCATAAATTTTTTTAAAAGATCTCCATAAAGAGTGGTCTGTGCCACATTTGGGGTAGCGTAGACAAATATTAGCCAAGGAAAAATTTTCAAACGTTCCTTTCATTTATTTTTTTTAACTACTTCAACATTTCTAAAAAAATTAGTTTAAAAAATAGTAATATATAAATAAATAATAAATAATAAAATTTATTCAATAATCATTTTAATTGAATGCAGTTTCGGTCATTATGAATTAATTAGTTGTTTGTTTAATCACTATATTTAATAACGTTAATTTATCTATGTCAACAAATTTATACTAATATTATAAGAGTGAAAGTTTGGATGGAGGTTGGTTACTGAATCACGTTAGAGCGGCTGAACGGAATGGCATGAAATTTAGCGCAAAGATAGATTATAGCCAGGAATAGAACACAGGCTACTTTTGATTCCGGTTTATTGAGGGGCTCATTTTTTATTCATTAAAAACTAACTTCCACGTCAAAAAGCGGAGACCAAATCCCGCCAAAGATGAGTACGGCTCCATGTTGTTTTCCCAACAGAAATGAGGTTAGGCTTAGAAGAATTTTGGCCGATTTTTCCAAACGATTCTATTTATTTTCTTTGTGTTTGAAGTATTTAAAATCAAATGTTGTTAATGAATCGATCTTTCGGATTCATTCTGAAGTACTTTTAAATGAAAAGAAAACTGAATAAAGGAAATAAAAAAATTCTAATCTGCATTGCGTTACCCCAACTGCCGTAGGAAAGTCAGGTATTCTTGTTACCCCAACCGGCGTTGAAAGTTCAAGCATGATTGTTGATAATTGTGTTTTCACTTAAATTAAAAGTTTAGAAATGATGTGTATAATACTGTTGTAGCTATCTCCATCTCGATCCATAAATAAAATGGACTTGACCTGACTTGATTTGCTGTTTTGTTTTATTCCGGGTATACAATGCAAATAAATTATTTTTTAAGTTAGTTGTGTGTTTTTGTTATATATTTTTCGTATATGCTTATACTTTTAAATGTATCGTTTTTAGGTTAGGTTCAATTTTTTTTTTTATTTGTCATTATTTGATAGTTTTTCTTACATATACATTAAAATTTCCAAGCGAACAGAAGCGCGGGGAATAGCTAGTTTCATAAGTGATGAAATTAACTTGGGAATAAATCGCTCTATTAGGCGCAATTGCTCTATTCGTTAAAGCTTTTTATTTATTTATTTCACTGTATTTCTTAAAACTGGAGGGGAGGGACAGTCGACCTTTGGCAACCTTATTTAGAGTCTTTAACTTTCACATAATAGATTTCTTGGTTGTGGTTAGGAAAAACCTTGACAAGGTTTCAGTAAAAAAAAAAAGAATATATGGCGAAATAAAATAAAAAAATATTTATGAATTTGATGATGAAGATCTGATGCAAGAAAAATAAGCTCTTAAAAGGCATCTTTCTTCAAGTTGCAGTAAAAGTAGGAACTTTAGCGACGTTATTTCTTTGACTATTATTAATACCCGTTACTTGAGATGTTATCAATGTTACTGGCAATTTAGTACAATTTTTTACTAAAACCATTGTTTGCTCATAACTCCCTTATGAAGAAGTGTTATGAAGCAAAAAGTGGGAAACTGTCAGTAGTAGGTTTGAGCAGTTTATGGTCTTAAGGAAAAAGCACATTATCATTAAACTCGTCACCTTAATTTCATATTTCACAACATTTTCAGCTTAATCAACAGCTAGATATTTATTTAGATTAATTTTTATTTTAATAACATAGCGTAAAAGTATATGTTATTAGGTATTACTAGTCCTCTTAGGTTAGCTAATTAGCCTGGCGCATTGATTATGTTTGATTTTAAATAAATCGTTTTTTATTACTTCATGTTTATGATTCGGCTAAATTGCTTGACACTGAAACTGTGTTATTGCAATTGTCCTAGTTGTTTACTGTGCACATCGATCTTTCTTATAAAAATAGTCCCTTAACATCTTAAAGCTATTAAAATTATCCGTTTTATCTTCCGATTTTTACAGTACTGTAATTTCCTTTGTAAATTAAATATATGTAGAACAGAATCCTTTTTCTTTAGTTTTCAATAACGGAAGAAAATCATGTGATTAAATACTTGATACATCAATAAAAATTATTAGAATTTCAATGTAATTTATTGTTGGAATTTAGGGATAATAGTTTTGAAAACTTGCCAAAATTCAGCACAAATTTGCACGATTTTTTAAGTTGTAATCCTTAAAAAGATTATTTTTTTCTGAATTTTAGAGTGGTGTAAAACTTATTTTTATGTGATAATATTTTCTGAAGTTATTGCGGAAAAATGCTGAAATCAACTTAATTTTTATTTAAATAAAATTCTGATTACAATTTAAAAAAAAAACTCTGAGGTGCACATTCTTATCCACTAAGGCATATGTGTACCAAATTTGGTAACTGTAGCTCAAAGGGTTTGGCCCGTACATGCTCCCTTATATACAGACAAATTTATTATTAGTACATATAACTCATTGTTACGTCGTACACAATATTATTTAATCAGACATTTGATTTTACTATGAAATAAAAAAAAGCGGAAATTAGATTGGAACCTTATCAATTATATTTAGCAAAATAATAATTTTATTATATTTCCCCAACAATAGTATTTTTTAACAAATTTATTTATTTTAAAACTGGACTAAGAGCATTTTTTAAACTTACATCCGTCTTGGAGACAACATCGTATAATAAAGGTCACTTGTGATCGAAACTACTCAGATATTAGCACGTTTTCCCCCGCCTTGAAATACGAGGCTTCCTGCCATCTAAAGTCTTCCGGGTAGACATCGGTAAATTTGACTCCTGACAGTAAGCATACCGTTTCATATTGTTCAGGTCCGCGTAGTGCTTGATCATCAAATGTCAACCTCAAATGAATGAAAATAATAATAAAAATAATAATTTCCCTCCTACCGAACTGATTCAAATGAGCGATAACGAGCCAAAGCTGGCAAACCATTCGGAAACGTAGTAACCTTCTGCGATTGTATCTCCACAGATCGAAGGAGGATCAAAATACAAATATCCGCCGACATCTGAAAGAAGCTTTCGCTTCCGACTTTTCCTCCAAAAACTCACCAACGCCAAAAGGGGCGGGAAAATCCGAGTTATTCTGTGGAAGAAAAAAAAGAGGCAATACAATAATTATAAAATAGTTACTTTTTGTGATAGCAATTATTCGGTTTGAAAGACGAAATTTCTTTTTGGAAGAAGGGAGAAAAAAAAGTGACACTTTGTTGTGTTTACTATTCAATTCAGAAGTTTCTTTTCTGCATTACGTGATTTGTTTGAATGCGCGACGTGCGTTGTCGATCCGCTACAGCTGCTTTCAATGTCGAATTTTTCCGCACTGAATAAAAAGAGAGAAAATTCTTCGAATCATTTGTGTGTTTAATCCAGCGTTTGAATAAAAATTGAATTGTTTATAATACTTGTAAAAAAATAAATAAAAAAAAAAAGATTTGTGACTGTGAAAAATAATTGCAAACCGATGTTTGTTCGAATTGGAATTACTTCCGAGATTTTGGAATTTTTAACGAAGTTTTACTGTCATAATTGGAAGGAAAATGTTAGCCTTGTGTTGGTGCAAAAGTTCTCCAGCAACCAAACGCCGATTTTTATGCGTGAGTACATTTTTATCGTTTGCTATTTTGTTTTAAAAAGAACTTTGATATGTGTTGTAATCTAAAATGATTCGTGTGATGAAGTTTTGTTTTTTGATATAAATATCCCATTCGTTACTAGAGTAATTTTCTATTTATTTTGTTAAAATCCTTAATTTTTTTCATTCTTTTTTATTTAATTATAATTCCTCAAATGAATAGAATCAAGGTCATTAAATTGTTTTTATTTGTTCTTAATACGATAAAATATTTTATTACCTTTATTCTTATTTATACGTATGAATTTATAGGATAATTCGTTGATAGAATAATTTTTTAAAATTCTTTTTGGAATTTAGTCATCATTCATTATAATTCTTCAAATGAAGCGAACAATGGTTTGTGAAATATTTGTTCAATTAATTATTTTTAATTATTCATAATGCTGCGAAATATTTTATTACCTTTATTCTTATCCATATGTGGTAATTTATAAGACAATTCGTTAAAATAATGATTATTTAACCAAATTCTTTTCAATTATTGACTTGGCCGAACATGTGGCGAAGTAATGATTTCTTTTTTAAAAAATCTGGTTCCTTTTCAGATTTTGTTGCATTTTTCCTTTTCTAAAATATGATTATTAATCATTTGCATAAATTCTATTTAAACATTAAAATATATCTATGCAAAAAAGGAAATATGTAATAAAAATAATTTAGAATCATGATTATTATTTTCTTGAATTTTTGTGATTTTATTTTTGTTTTCATCCATTATTATTTATGATTCGGTACTTAATAATGATTGTTAAATGTTGATTAGTATAAAAGGTGAAAAATTGTTCAGTATAAAATTAAAGATAAAATAAAGGCCACTAAATTAAGAAACACCTCAGGGTTATCGATTTATCTTTATTTTTCTAGCTTTCAAATGAATAAAATTTATGAAAAAACAAAAACAAATTATGTTAATATAAACCGTAATGATAATATCAACTTTTTATCATTTATAATTTATTTTCAAGATTCCTATATATTCATTGCGTTCATTTAGCTATTCTAATATTTATAAATACTATCTGCTTAAATAATGAATATAAATATGGATACTGTGAGGTCTGAAGTCATAGTAAATTAATGAAAAAGATTTTTTTTTAAATGTTAATAAAATAAAAATAAAGAATTACAGTAAATTATTAGCGCGTTCATAAAATTTAATTGAGTGGATACTGACTAGTTTATTTAACGAAGAGCACATACTATATATAGCGAGGGTCGCAAAATATCTAAATTCATCAAATGATGAAAAAATGTTTGTCATTAACAGTTATCTTCTGTTAAAAAATGAATAAAATGCAATACAAAGTATAAATAATATGAAATACTAATTTTTTAGTTTAAAAATGAAAAAATAAATGATTTAAATGAATAATTTAAATAAATTTTTTATGTGTTTAATATTAGTCATGAACTGGAAATTCGCTAACTGAATTTTTTTATTCGAATTCCTCACTAATTTGAATTTTTCTGGTCATTAGAATAACTAATTTTTTATATTATTAACGGGTACCAATTTTTTAAATTGAAATTTGAACATAGTTGGATTTTTTTTAAAATCCTAACAACTTCGAATTATCCAGGTCGCACCCTTTAAAATCATTCAAAATTTATATAATAGCTGGAAGTTTTTTTCATTCTTAGAGACAATATTTCAAAGTGTTTTTTATTTCTAAATTTTATATTTAGCTTTGTTTTATAAATAAAAATTCCAAAGACAGGCATAAATAATCCATATTTCTAATTAAAACAAATTAATGATAACATACATTTAGGTATTTGCATTATAGCCTATCTGAAATTATAAATGATGTGTACAAATGATTTAAAATTTTGTTAAATTTTATATTCGTTTATACAGTGGGCTCATTACGATTTCTAAAATACTTTTCTCAGCAAATTAATTTTTATTTAATTCATTTTGAATTTTTTTTTTTTTTTTTTTTTGAATTTATCATCATCATATTTTTGTTGCTATTTTGTTTGTCTGAAAGTTTAAATAGTTCGTAATACTGATTCACTTCACAAAGATACTTTTAAAGTGAGAAATTTTAATGCAGGATATATTTTGCGCCGTGATTTGAGAGAAATGGGGTCTGTGAGAGGAATAGGGCATAAGAGACAGGTGTTACAACCAACAACGATTCAAGTAGATGTTATTTGGAAAGTTGCAGATGTATTATAAATACTAGCGAAATTGCGTGGGTTCAATTTCAAATTATTAGAAGGTTGAAAAAATTGTGTTATATAAAGAAGATTGAAAAAATTTACCCTCTTCAGTTTAATGATTCTCCATGTTTGAGACATCAACAAATCTCGAAATTATGTTTGAGTATGAACATAACAATTCTAAAAGTTATACGATTCGAATCGTAAAACTTTACTGCCATAGTAACGCATGGCTTTATCATTGGAGATTGGGTTTAATTTTGGACTAAAATGGTCGAAGCGATAGGACTTACTTTATAATTCTTTAAATTATCATTATAATAGTAAACTTTGCACAATATATATACATATATATTTTCAAGTAAATAAAAACAAAACAAAACAAAAAAACGATTTTGCGATTTCGATACTTTTTGGCATTGAGTTCAGAAACTATTCTCTTGGAAAAACCACATTTTAGAAAACTCCATAACATGATTTTTTTTTCAATCTCAAGCAAACCATCAAAATATCGAAATTGATTTTTTTTTCTAAAACACTACTATCTAAGACTTTTTCCTTCACAACGAGTACGTAAAAAATAGTAAGCTAAGTTTTCATAATAATTAATATTCTACTGATCCGCACAATCTTTTCAGGGCCTATTCTATAAACGTATATGCAAAGTATATCGTCTCTAAGGTCGATTAACTGACCGTATATTCAGTCTTGCTAAAACATACCCCACATCAAAACTTTTTATTCTTTTTCTTTTTTTGTGCTGATAATTTTTCATTCAGCCAAATTCAGGTTAGCCAAAATACTTCTAAAATCGTAAATCCGAAACCTGCGTGGAAACAATCACTATTATTTCCCTGAAATTGCAAAATTATTTTAATGGAGTTATTTATATTCTGTAAACTATTATTAAAATATATACTTATGTACCTGCTATAAATTTAAAACTGTATTTTAATTTTGATGAAGGTCATAACTGTAGCTCACTAAAAGAGAATTTTGAATTCATTTACATTAAAAACATTTCAAAAATGTGTTTAATTAAATAATTAAATACAAATTAGACTATCGCGGCTTAACAGAAAAAACTTTTTACATTCTGTTGCCTTTTTTAACTAGCAAAATTGAAAAATAAATAAGAAAAGTAGCATTTCTGTTTTCCATTTTCCTTATTTATTTTTTGTGTTTAATTATTTAATTATATACATTTTTGAAATGTTTTTAATGTAAACGAATTCAAAATTCTCTTTTCGTGAGCTACAGTTATGACCTTCATCAAAATAAAAACTACAGTTTTAAATTTATAGCAGGTACATAAGTATATATTTTAATAATGGTTTACAGCATATAAATAACTCCATCAAAATAATTTTGTAATTTCAGGAAAATAATAAGTTGTTTTCATGCAGGTTGAATGTTAATGGAGCGACACCATCCGATTGCAAAGAGTTAATAGTGATGCTAATAAACAATGAATAACTAATTTCATATGAACAAATATTGTTCATATTCCTTTGTTGTTTCAAGATTGAAATATTTTATCCATTTTTCAATTTCTTTAATCTACTGTGGAGGAGGGGGACTTCAAATATTTGCCTGGGGCCTCAAAAAGCAAAGGGCGGTACTGTAAATTGATACTTTTATTTTCTGGAATGAACTTTTGCGGTTCACCTTTTTGAACTTCGAATATTAAACAACAAAATAAAGAATTAATTCGCAGATTATATTCTTTTAAATTAACGGCCCGAAAGAAAATATTCAAATTTATTCCAAAAGTCGTAAAACAAAGCGTCTGAAGGTCAAAATGGACTCGAGGCTTCGTCATGAGACTTGAAAGTTCCAGTAAGGCAATAAACATTTCAATCAAAAGCGGAGTTACTGTCGTGATTGTAATAAATTGATTTTTTTAATGCGGTTGCGAATAACTATAAAAATATGATCCTGCTAATACTAAAGCACGCTTTTTTTTTGTCAAGCTGTCACTCAAACTGACCCAAAGATGGAACAATCATATTGTAACTGCTTGTCAAGCAAGAGAAAACAACTTGTGATTTATTGAATACTGCGTTCCCTCAGCCTTCCATCCCAAATTGTTGTTTATTTGTATTTTAATTGCATGTTTCTATTTCAGTCTGTGCTTTTTAAATAAAAAAGAAACACGTTTACCGAACTATTTAAACATGCTTCTCGTTCTCAGGAGGCTAAAAATTAATATTCATTAAAATCTTGAGTTTGAATTTTTTTAACGATAATAATATTTTCTCTGTATTTGTACTAATTGGCGTTGCTGCCTCAGAAAAAAATAATCTTGGAAATATCGTTTGAAATTTAGAATAACGGCCATGTTTAATTAGGAATGATAGAAAGAATAACATCTATTTTCGTATCGGAAATGAATACATTCATTGAAATTGAGGGATATATGAAGGAAAAAATAATATTACTTCTATTTTTTTCAACTTTATTATTCAAGACTTTAGGGTTGGCAATATTTTTTCGTTTTTCCTTCTTCAACAGAAACAAATAAGTGGAAGTAACGAATATTCGAAGTTTCATCGCAATCGGATGAGCGGTGCAGTAGCGCACAAGAGACATACAGACAAACATTCATGTTCATTTATATAGATATGAGAAAGTAAAAATTTAATTTTTTAATTGTAAGAGTCCGATTGCTTTACTTTTGTCCTTTGAATCATGCACGTGGGCAAATTCATATATTTCTGCTTTAAAAATCTAGTTTTAATTTTAAAAACATTTTAGGGTTAATTTTTTATTACAACTAACCAAATTTCTCCCAAAGAAATTCTCTCAGTTTTAATAATAAATATGAATGCCACTGTGTGTATGTCTGAATGAATATGCTAATAATCGAATGTCTTATGTTAATAATCGAAGGGCTATCGTTTGATTTAGAACTGTCAAACTTTACACATACACACATTTTTTTAGAGTATGGGAATATGCAACTAGAAGCAATTTATTAATGTTAATTAAAAATTACTCGACATTTAGAAGTTTTTTCGTGATAACATCAAAAAATATTACGCACAAAAATAATTTTGAGGCCCTATTAAAATTTGAAAATTAATTCCATGGCATTTATGATTTCACTAATGATATTTATTGCTTTTCTGTATAATTTTTTTCTATTTTCGATCAGTTGTAAGGTATATATGTTTTAAAGCGAATAATTTTACAGCAATATATTTCATTGTTGAATGGGTTTCAAATCGTTTTCATTATTGATACTAATATTTCCTTTTTTTTCTCTCTGTCTTTCTCTCTTATTACTGATGATCAAGATATTAAGATTTGACCTATTTTGCCATATTGAGCAATTTTAGTTTAATGCATACTTTTAATAAAATTTTTGAATTTTTTTCTGCTTGCAATTAATTTTTGAATCAAGCAATTATTTTTATACAGTATTCTTTTTGCATGTGATACAATTAATGCGTAAAAATAAGACAGAAACTTAGAGGAATGCATAGTACAATAAACCGAACGCTATAAGAATTTTAAAATAATATGACTTATATGTCTATCAAAATTGAAGGATTAAAAGTACTTTATTGAGAGAGCATTATGACCAAGTTACACAAAATATTTAAATGAAATTTTCAGTAACCATTGATCCTGGCTTATCAACTAAAATAATAACTATCTCGGCGATTTGCTTTAGTTATATTAACGTCCCGTTTTGAAGCAACACTAGGACTATTTTGGGACGGACATGGTCATTTTGAACCGCGGTCAGATGACAAGGACGACACCTGAGCTGGCATTCCCTTCTCCACACCAGCGGGAGGACGCTTGGCCTGATAAATTTAGCGAGCAAAAGACGCCCTTACACGACGGTTTTACGGTGGAATCGAGTCTCGAACCTACAACTCCCTAGTTCTGAAGACGAGACCTTACCACCAGGCCACCACGTCCCCCAACTATTTTGGGGAACCAATCACACAAATTAAATACTAGTTCCCAAAAACGACTCGATTTAACATGCCCATTCAGATATTGTGTTTTGCGACAAAAAGAAAAAAGAAAAGAAGAAGAAGCAGTCTGTGTTGGCATTTTTTTTACACATCCAATTCTGCATTTCAACGTTGCGCATTTCTGTTTCTTCAGTTTTCTTTAAAATAAAGCTGATTTGTCATTGTCTTTGAAAAGCCACAAATACACGGTTGTAACAACAATGTAAACCACAAGAGTTTACCTAAACATTAATTTAATTTAAAACCCAATATACTTTCATTGGATGGTGAGTTCAAAAACACATTACATGTAACGATGGTCAATGTTATGAACTTCTGTTGTAAATATCTATGTAAATTGAATGCAAATGTTGTTTTATAATTTATTTAAAAAGATTTTTCTTTAAATAAGTAAAATATAAAGAAATTGCAGATAGTTGTAAATGGCTGTTTGATTTGATTCTAGATTTCCGTTTATTTATTTTAAATTGCTGTTTATTGAAAATTGTTATTTTAATTCGATTTTAAACAATCGTTGGAATCTACATCAAAAGCAGCATCGTTTTATTGCTGTATTCAGATAAAAATTAGAATCTGCGGTTAGAGGAAACAGTATGATGTAAAAAGATTCTGATCATTTTTTTAGAAGCCAGATATAACGAAATATCACCTAACTTAATTAAACTAGTGTAAAAATAGTGATTTTTTTTTCAGAGCAGTGTAAAAAGAACCGACTTATAGTGGTAGTCAAAAGTATTGGTATACTGAATTTTGAAAAATGTAGTGTTGTATGTACTTTATCTACTTATGCAATTTATGTACTTTATCTATTACATTATGGCAAAAAATACAAATACCACTGCTTGTATTTTTTATTTTTGAGCAATTTCATAAAAAATATTTTTCTCTAAAACTATTACAGATTTTTTTTAAAAAAATAACTTAATTAACAAAACTTATACGTCAAAACTATTCGTTCACTCTATAAATGTTCTAAAATGAGATAAATTGTCATTTTTTAATATTTTGTAGGATATCCGTTAGCTTTAATTATTGCTTTCATTCAACTGAGACCCAAAATTTGTCTCAATTTTATTGGTTTATAATGCGAAATGTGGATGTACGAATACTTTTGAAGCCCAAGATTTGTGGTGAATTCCAAATTGTTCCTCTAATAAACAGTTCATTGTGATCATATTTTAAGATTTTTTTCTCAACAATACCAATAATTTTCACAACTATTTGAATGACATTAACCCCTTTTAAACAATTCTATTTGTTACTAGACGATTTCAATTTTTGTACTACATTTTGAGGTGAGCAATTTGTGTACGAATAGTTTTGACTGCCACTGTATAAGATACAATATTCATAAATTAAATACAGTAAAAGCTCCTTATTCGCGCTTCCTTCATTCGCGTTTTCACTATTCGCGGATTAAAAAAATGCGACCCCATTCCTATATTCGCGGGTAAAAATTTCTTTATTCGCGGATTTAATTAGTACATACATAATAATAAAATGATTCCAATGGGTATCCAACCCAATATCCTTTGTAAATGCCGTCAAATGGACACATAAAAAAAGTAAAATAGATCTTATTACAACTTTGTCTAAAGTATGTTGTTAAATGTATACTGCAAACACAGCCGAAATCGCGAATGGAATAGGACGAGATGGGTTCGAACAGATAGAATCAAGTGACGTTCAGGAATTGCTTGAATCGCAAGATGAAAATCTGATCGAAACCGACTTGGAGGAAATTCACAGCTCATTGAGGCTTCCACAAGCACTGGAAACGTGATATTTCATTTGAAAAATCTTAGTGAAGGTTTAAGAGTGGCAAATGAGCTTTGCGATTTCTTTATGAACGTCTATGGAACGAAGTCTTATTTTTAAGAGGCAAATTGCTAATGCAACTGCTGCGTATCAGTCTGAATTGAAGGAGATTTTAAAAACTGCCAAGCCAGAGAAAATCAAAAAATTCTTCAAACCATTGCATAAGCCTTAAAATAATTAATCAAAATGTTCAAAATCTTCAATGAAATTATATATATATGTGTGTGTGTGTGTGTGTGTGTGTGTGTGTGTGTGTGTGTGTAGGTGGACAGAATTCCCATCCAACCACATTTAGATCAGTGTCTAGGGACACTGAATGAAGAAAAAGAAGCTTTTGAATATGAAAGAAATTTATTTACAGTAAAGAAAAAGGCATTTACAATTACGACAGGACTATTTACAACAGAGAAAAAAAAAGTATCACCCATAGATGCCACCAAGAGTAGTCAACAATTGTTTCATGGCGAAACTACGTTACGTTTTTACAAGATGCATGATCGGAAACGATACGACCCTCTCTGGTCCCCGTCTGGCGAGCGAATGCGCAGTTCCCTTTTTCCCAAAATCTTACGTCACGCGTCTTGGATTTAACTTCAGCGATATTTTATGATACCCGGGGTGACATCTATTGCAACAAATTGAAAAAATATTTAACAGCAATGGTCGCTGATTAAATCTCTACACACACACACACACACACACATACACACACATACATACACACACACATACACACACACACACACATACACATACACACACACACACACATACACATACACACACACATACACATACACACACACACACACACACATACACACACACACACACACATACATATATATATATAATTTTGTCACCTAGGGAACGTATCCCCTATAAATGACCATCCCGTATTCACGGTTTCTATATTCGCGGCATATTTATGGAACATATACCCCCCGAATAAAGAGCTTTTACTGTATATGCAAAAATGCCATGCATACGCTCTAGTTCTAAGCTTCTGTATCCGTTCAGTGCTTTTTATTAGTTTGCACAAAAGCGGAGCAAGGTCAGGCGGCCTATAACTTTACTAGTTAATGAAAGATGACAGCAGAACGATAAGGCGTGAATTAAAGCACCCAGTTGTTACATCCCCAGATTTCAACAGCTCATTTTTCTCCTCCCTATCTAAATAAATAAAACTGGAAGTTTGTCTGTATGTCTCTTATGCCTTCCCGAACCGTTCATCCGATTGCGATGAAACTGGGTCAGCTTATTGCTCACATTTACGGGATGGTCATAGTACCATTACCTAAAGTTGTAAAAAAAAATTTGAATCTCAATCGCACCTGTTTACCAAGGATTAATCTTCTAATAGTTCGAAGAGGAGACACAATAGATTCAGAAGAAATGCTAAATCCAAGCTAAAGATTAATATTTTGTAGATATAGTACGTAAATGTCATGCAAGTCACTCTCATAGGTAACTATTGTAGTACGGGTTATGCGAGAAAATTTTGGGGTGACCAATCATGGGAGTTTTATATTTTAATTGAATTTTAATGTTTTAAACTACGCAACCAAAAATAGTAGCACCCATTGTAGTAAAAATAATTTTGCACGATCTTAATTTTTAAAAATTATCGTTTCAACTATATTAAAGATTTTATGGTATATATTTTCCATGTTTAATGAATTTTAAAAGAAATTATTTTAATCACATTTTCTGAAATTAAATTTGATAATTCTGAACGAGTATGAAACGAGTCAGGAGATGCAACAATAAATAGTTTCTTTCCTTACCATTCTGAAAGAGCACCAAGTATTACAATTCTAAAAGAATACACAAAACTAATATATAAAAAAGAATATTTGTGCGTTCGCATTTTATATCCTGTCGTAACGTTCATCCTGTTTCGATAAAACATTGCCAAATGATTGATTGATTACACTTTAATATTTTTAATTAATATTTTTTTTTCGGCTGCAGCAACGCTCCAGGAACAAGCTAGTAAAATATATTAAAAGGGTTTGACCTATTTGTCATGAAACAGAAATTAACTTCACTACAAAGTTATAAGTATTAGTCAATTAGAAAATATTATTTTTTTCACTTTACTTTAGTAAAATTCGAATTTTAAATAAATAAATAAATTTATATAAATATATATATATATATATATCCTGTAGATCCTATCGAAAATTTGTCGGTAAAAAGGACAGGCATCAAAGGAGGAGAGGCGTTGAGGGGGAGACGCGTGACTCGTATGACGGATGGACAGATCGTTGGAACGGAGGCCGCGGTGGCCTTGTGGTAAGGTCTCGGCTTCGGAACCGAAGGGCTGTAGGTTCGAGACCTAATTCCACCGAATAATCGCCGTGTGAGCGGATCTGGTGCACGTTAAATCCGTCGGGGTCAATGATGACGAGATTCTTCTTTAATTAGCTTTAGAATTGCTTCAAAATGGTGAGTTAAAATAACTAAATCAAATCAAAAAGATAGTTATCATTTTAGTTGATAAGCCGGGATCAATGGCTGCTAAAAATTTCATTGAAATATTTTGTGCAACTTGATTATATTGGCTTTCTCAGCAAAGTACTTTTAAACCTCCAGTTTTGATTGACGTATAACATATTATTTTAAAAGTCTTATAGCGTTCGGTTTATTGTACTATGCATTCCTCTAAGTTTCTGTCTTATTTTTATGCATTTAATAGTATCACATGCAATATAACTGAACTAAACTAAGCGCCTTTAGGCTGACCACTTAACTGGGATATGTGCCTAGCTCTTCAGAGTCCTCGCTGAAGAAAGCAGATATGAGCACTGTGGGCCTTTTCCAATATAAACTGTCACGCCACTGAGTTTAGTTTCTCTTATATGATGTATACAATCAGAAAGTATTGTAACCCGCAAAAATTTCGGAAGATACGTTTTTCAAACCTTTCAGAATCCAAAACACACACTTTCGTTATTGTATATTTCTGATAGCATCTAATTTGCTAATGGATGGGAACATCTGTTGATTTGCATATTCACATGCATGTGAGCGAGTACTACTGAAAAACGCAAAGACTTAAATAAATGAAATTTGATCTGTGAGGCAGTTTCAATAGGATACATTTTAGGTATCTATTTTTGGATCGATTGAAGTAATAATCTGACTCATATGACGACTCATTTCTTTATGCTTCGAAACACAAAGTGCTCATGTGCGAAAGTCTGAAAACAAAAATCTGAGCATTCCTTTTTCGTTGGCTTTATCCAAGATTTAAAATTTTTGAAATCATTTTTTTTGCAAATTTCAAAATAAAACGATCTAATGCTTTTTCCCATAAATTAGTATTCAAGTTAACAAGGCTAGAGCTCTGCTACTTGAAAACCGAAACATCTCAGGTGAAAACTTTACCCAATTTTATTTTAGGAATCAAGTTGTGATCACAATTTCTGCTGAAGTTAATTTGTGGTGTTGAATTGGTTTAGAGTTGTTGTATTTCCTATATTTTCTGAAAGAAGCCATACTCGTGCAATTGTGATATTTAAATGTTAAAAAAAATTCCAGCAAATGAAACTCACAAAGGATCTTTTCCTATAATGAAATCGGTCCTGGTGATAAGGTCTCGGCTTGTGAACCGAAGGGCTGTAGGTCCGAGACCTGATTCAACCGAAGAATCGCCGTGCAAGCGGGTCTGGAGCACGTTAAATCCGTCGGGGCCAAATGTCCTCCCTCTGGTAAGATTTGAAAGTTTGGAGAGGGGATGCCAGCTCAGGTGTCGTCCTCGGCATCTGACCGCGGTTCAAAATGACGAGGTCCTTTCGAAAATAGCCCTAGTGTTGCTTCAAAACGGGACGTTAATATAACTAAACAAAAATAAACCTGTAATGGAATCGAAATATTGTGAATGAAGTGTACGGAAGGTGAATTTTCTTAATAGACTATATATAAATATTCGTATTTTGCTGCTTTACTGTTCATCCGCTGGCTACAAAACTTTGCTGACTTCGTGCTTTGAACCCCGAAAAATTCTTTTCACATGGCCAGTTGTATGTTGGTTGCTCAAGAGTCAGACAGCCAGGAAATTTATTTGTTTTTGCTGAAGATGAAAAGCAAAAATATTGTCTGCCCTAAAGTACTTGAGTAATGAAGAAAAAAGAAAAATAATTATTATTTATACTTCCTGTTTTTATGTATTAGTTAATTTCAATGAATATATTGTCATTCTTTCTATCATTCCTAATCAAACGAGATTCAAATTTTAAACGACAATTCAAAAAAAAAAAATAAATTCTGCTGCAACAACGCGCCCGATACCAGCCGGTATAATAAAACAATGCAGAAAAATAAAAAATTAGTCGGAAAAACATCTTCAAATTGCAACTCGCTGAAAAAATGAATAGTACCAGTTCAAAGAGCAGAAAATTTCGCTAATACTATTAATTAAATGAGCTGAACGTGCATTAAAACGGCGTTAAACAAAATTCTCAACAGTCGAAATGAGCTTTGACAAAATTTTCCGAGATACGCTTTTCGGAACGGAAGTCCGAAGCACTCCATCAAACGCAGGCGTCAAGATGGTGATTGGCTGACAGATGGGTGATCGAATTTTCGTGGTTCGATGGTCCCGAGATTTCATGCTCTGCTGGGTTCATAGAAATATCGTATAGAATGTGCAGAATGAGCAGTTTTGAAAGCGAAGCACGCGTCGCCAGAAATGAGTGTCAGCACGTGATAGATTCAGATCCGCGCGGGCAAGAGGAGTGAAATCTCAACCCTTCAACAGCGATTTCCGAGGGTTGGCCGTCTGTCCAATTTCTGTTGCAACCAGAGTTTTTTGCAGCTTAGAGTGTTCATTTTTACGGTTACAGATTTTTATTATATTATATTATATTGTAGATTTTTATTATATTATACTAGCTGGTACCCGGAGCGTTGCTGCCGCAGAAGAAATAATTTAGGAAATGTCGTTTGATCTTGTTACAGTTATCTTTTTTAAGAATATTTATTTTGTTATAGACAGTGAATACATTCATTGAAATCGAACGATATGTAAAGGAGAAGCATAAATAGTATTTATTCTGTTTTTATTTTTCTATGCCACAAACATTCATTTTTATGTATTAGATTTGTGTATTCTTTTAGAATTGCAAAGCTTGGTGTTCTTTCAGAATAATAATAATAGGAACTATTTATTGTATCTCGTGATTCGTTTCATATTCGTTCAGAATTTTCAAATTTAATGTTAAAAAAATGTGATTAAAATATTTTCCTTTAAAATTCCTTAAACATAGAAAATATATTTATACCATAAAATATTTAATATAGTTGAAAAGATAATTTTTTGAAAACCAAGATGGTGTAAAATTATTTTTGCTACAATATTTTTGGAAGGTATTACAGAAAACGCTAATTTTTTTAAAAAATTTTTAGTTAAAATTTCAAATTTATAGGATTGGGTACACTAAAACTTTCTGATAAAACTATTACCTCAGAGAAAGACTTATTAACGCTTAGCTTGAATTTAGCATCTCTACTGAATCTTTTGCGTCTCCTTCCCTCAAGACGAATCCAATCTTTGAATGGGAGTTTGAGCTTGAAGGAGTTCACTGACGCTAAACCAGCTTCAGATTATGCAGCGCCAACCACAAGGTATATACAAACATACGGTTCATAAAAAGTCGTCATTTTTTAAAAGGTTAATCAAAATCTCTGCTTCAATATTCTATTCAAAATTTAAAAAATATATATGCACAAATAAACTGTCATATAGGCTTAAAGCATTACAAAAAATGATAAAATACTTGAATAATGTAAAAGAAACCAATAATTTTTTTTTTAAGTTGAGGATGAGGCACTTTATGAAGGATATCTTTTAAAACAAAACGAGGAAAATGAAAACATTGAATTCGTTGAGAATCAAAACGGGGAATGGGGAGGATTCCATGAGAGACTTTTTAGACGCAATTTCCTGGTATTAAGGTCTCTGCTTCGGAATTATTCAGGTTCGAGACCCGATTTCACCAAAGAGTCGTCATGTAAGTGAGTCACATGCTAAATCCGTCGGAACCAAACGTCCAAGATGTAAAAGCTTAGGGAGGGGGGGCCAGCTCAGGTATCATCCTCGTCATCTGATAGTGGTTCAAAATGACGAGATACGTCCCAAAAATAGCCCAAGTGTTGTATCAAAAATATAATTGATGCTAAATTTGCAATAACGTTTGTTTCTTCATTCCATGGTATTCCTGAATAACCAAGAACCTATCATGGAAGAATGTTTATGTTCAGATTCAAGTTCCTTATGAAAAAAAATTTTGGTTCAGTTCTTAAATGAATTTTTGCGGCTAGACAATGGATAATTTTGGGCGACTGAAAAGTGACAGTGAAGTGAAAGCAGAAGTACAAATCAGAAAGTACAAACTTAAGGAGATGTTTCAAGTGTTGTGAATATAGCGTGCAATTTATTTGTTAAATTTTACGCATTTATTTTTCTAAAATGTGTTTGTGTAATTCAACGCCTTCCATTAATTTGAATTTTCTACCATGCTGGAGTTTATTAATAACTAACCGCCTTTGGAGACCAGCTGGTTCGTCATGAGTAATGCGTTCTAAAATTTTCAGTTAAATACTTTCGTACCTTGCTCTCTTGATAACTTATCCAAATTTATTTAAACTTTGATTATCACATAACTCGTATTATTACAGAAGCCTTATGATTATTTGTTCATTGTACTGTGTATCTCTCTGATTTGCAATCAGCTGTTGTGGAATTATTTATTTTATTTTATCCAGTCACGTGTTGAACGTTATATTTTTTAAAAGATTTAATTTGCAATATTAGTTGATTTTTTTAATTTGAACTTCTGTCAAAATGATGGCAACACTTTGATAAAAGTTAATTTTTTTTTTTGACGTGCTCGTGCAGATTAAATTTTATTGTTTTGTCCGAAATATATTGTTCAAAAATGTAATTAAAATATTTCTTTAAAAATTCATTAAAAATAGAAGCTTAAATTGTATGTTAAATCACCGATACCCTTGGAAAGTTAATTTTTTAAATCTTTAATTTGATATAAAAATCATGTTTGTGCGATTATATTTTTGGAAGTTATAGCGGAAGGCCACCAAAATTTCTCTTAATTTTTAATAAATTTAAAAATTTGAAATAATCGCACTGAGGTACACATTCCCGGTGTCCAAGGTATACACATACCAAATTTGGTAGCTCTAGGTGGAACGGGCTGGCTTGTGGAGCGCCAACACACACACACACATTGAGCTCTACTATAAGTATAGATATTAGAAAATTAATAAAAAAAATTTGCTTTATGCAAGTTCTATATTTATATCGGGTTTGCAACTCTATCTTTTGTCTAGATTTTTATCTCAAAGAATTCAGATTTTTATCTCAGAGATTCTCTTAAGTCTGTAAACTTATATTAATAGCATGTTTACAGATAGAAAATGAATAAGATGGATGCGATTGGCAATGACGGATTATGACAGATTAGAATAATGATGAATTTATTTTGAGATGTTAACTTTCGATTACGTGAATTAAAATAGCTGAGAGACGCGAGTTTGGCTGTTGTGATTTATTTTGGGAAACATAAGAGCTATCTATTTTTTTTTTCTTCTGAATTTCCGAGACAGACGCAGAGCACACGCAAATTTGCTTTCAGCTAATGTGATAAATGTATTTTCATTCTGCTATAATTTTTTTATTGCTTATTTCGTTCCAATTCACAATAATTTGTTGCTGCCAACGTATCCAAATGAATTTGGTGACTGTTAAAGAGATGCATTATATAACGGCTTAAATTAATTTATATTTCTTTACCCCTCTGTAAGTATTTTTTTACTATCAAAATTCAGTAAATTAATGAAATGTCAAAATAATTCATCCTCTTGAATGGTGCCTAGAAAGAGGCAATGGGCCCTGGTGGTAAGGTCTCGTCTTCGAAACAGAAGAATTTCAAATTCGTGACCCGTTTTCCTTGATTACATGCGATGTTTGCTAATAAGCTCAAATATTTTTCAAATTAATTAAGCTTATTCTTCTTCTTGTATACAGCTGACTACCACTGAACGTAGCAATCTCGACAGGATTTGTAGTAGTCGACTGCTGAATAAGTATTGTCCAACCTTACATGGACCGAACAGTCAAACTAACATTCCCTAAGGGGTAGTCAATAGCTGTCTCTCTTCCCACCTGCACACCCTCAAGCAGTTGGAATAAAACTATCAATCTTTAACATCATACCCATCAGAGTTTTGAGATTATCTGGTACCATCAGTACTGTACTTAAGTCATCATTGACAATCTTCAGGTGAATTGAATTGATACTATATGTTGTGTTAAACGAGTTGCATTATTTGAGGACTTCATTCAGCCATTTGACATGTTACTACAGTGGAATTGGGGACAAATGAAGTCTCCAAAGATTGGGTCCGACCAAAGGAAAGTTTAAAGTAAACCCAATTTATTGAAGAAATAAAATGAAACGCATTATGAACTATTGACAGACATGATGAAACATTTGTACAAAGACGGTCATTACAGGACCTGATATCACCACCGAACCATATTACAAGCACAATGATATGCATTTATATCATGCCTTAATTCTTGGTTGACATGGTATAAATACGTGGATGGGTTGAGAATGGGATTTTTGGCAACTGAGGCCATTATCCCTCAATTCCAAAAGAGTTCATTCAGTAAATGTTAAAAAGTTTCAGGGATTGGAGAAGAATCCGGAGATGCTGCTTATTAGTAAAAGCCTTTTAAATGAACTTTTTGAAAAAAAAAAGAATAAAGATTTTTTTTTTAAATTGTTCTGTGAAATAACTCCATATGAGTTAGTTTTAATTCTTACATTTGCATATCGGATTAAACAAATGCTAGACACGATATCAATAAATAGTTTTTATGTTTAATGTAAAATGAAGTGATTTACTTTAAATAAAGACACACAATAGCAGGTTCAAAATGAATTGCATCCTTTTAGAATAAAGTATGAGACACAAACAAATTTGGAATTTTAGCAGATGCTACCTTATGCTCACTTTTGCAATGTTTGCTACGGAATATGATTTTTTTTTTATTTTTAAATTTCCTTTCTTTTTAGCATAAAATTAACAACCGAAGAACATATTTAAATTTATCTATGCTTAGATTTTCAGAATTTCCTTTCACCAAATCGATTTGTAATCAATTTTATATTATTTGTATTGCAACGAAATTTGTCCTAACTTGGTGCGGACTGAATGGCGCGTGATAGAATGCAATGAACTGAAAGCGATAGCTCATAAGTTCGTTGCCTCGACTTGCCTAGAAATATTTTTTATTGATTTATTTTCTGTTATTTCTCCTTTGTTCAAAGATGTTCTTATAATTTCTGTATCTTTCTAAATCTGGAAGACTCGTGTCGTTTCGATGGATCAAAACAGATGGAAGATTTAGTTCCCTAAATAAAGTCTCGTGTTGAGATAAGCGAGTACTATTTTTTGACCTCAGTTCACAGAGGGCTTATTTACGCGATAATATATAGACAAAATCCATCCTGGTATTTCACTAGTCTATTTCAAAGAAAAAAGTATGTTTTTAAAAGAAATAGTAAAATATATAAATTTATGTGACTATAAATATTTCTTTGTTTTCCATTCCATTTACATCACGCTGATAAAAACATTTAAAGCGATAATTTGACAATGACAAATGCGTAAACTGTTTAAGATTCCACGTCGCCTTTTCTTCAATATTTTATGCAAGCAGACAAATTCATATGCATGCTCTTCTTTAAAAACTCCAAAATTCAATTTAAGCGATTTCAAGGAGCATCATGTAAGTCGCCGTTTACTAGTCAAAAAATCAAGTACATAGATTCAATCTTTTAAAAAAATGAAATAAATAAAATAAAATAAAGTACTTCCTGAGTATTAGGCATTTCAATTATGCCATAAACGATTCTCTCCCCCTCCAATAAAAACCCATGGTTAAATCTACAAAAGAACCTGTAAAATCGCATGCCTCTATAGATGAATACATTTCTTAGTGTATAACCATTTTACAAAAACTTGGAAAGGGGAAAAAAAGGTCTTTTGCTTTGAAGTCAAAGGCTGTTGTGCCATTCTTAAATCATCCTCCAACAAAAAGACCCTTTCACTCAAGGATTTTTTTTTTTAAGTCTCAAATCCTTGCCCCCTGTTCATATGCTAAATAACTCCTTTCTCTGTTCATGTGTGTGTATCTCCCTTTTTACTGGCAGTGAACTTTTCGACATTGCATCCTTGACACGATTATCGTTTGCACAGTGGCTCTATCCTCCTTCTTGGCATCCCTTCTTAGAATCAAAACTAAAACATCCATTTCGACTGGATTGGTTTACACGGGTAGCTAGCTGGTGCTACTACCTGTGCGTGAATTAATTATTTCGCTTGCCTCTACCCCCCCCCCCCTTATCTCCAAACGGGATCTGAGATAAAAATGTCTTCTTGCATGAATGGTCGTGCGGAAGTTTGCACCCTCCCTGGAGGGTGTGCGGTTTCAGCAGTTTAGACAGGTTCGGTTCTTGTCAATGGCCTTTGTCCGCTCAACGAGCCTTAGGTGACTTTCTTCTTAACTTTAATTTTGTTATTATTTTTTTCCAAACTCGAATATGAACTCAAACAGTAGAATTTGTTTGTTAACAATTCCTAGAACTCAGTTTTGGACAGCAAATTTACTTTGAAAAAAAAAAAAAAAAGCAGTGCGTTGCGTAGAAAATTCCGAAATAAAATTCGTGAACTTATTTTTTAAAATTCTAGTTATTGGTAAAAGAATAAGCTGGTTATTAAGTACTATCTGGTACCCGGCGAGTTGCTGTCGTCGAAAAAATAGTATTAAGTGCAATCAATCAATACTTTGGCAATGTTTAATCGGAACAGGATGAAAGTTATGATGGTATATAAAATACGAACAAACATATATTCATTCTTATGTTTTAGACTAGCTTGTACCTGGCGTGTTGCTGCCACAGAAGAAATAATTTTGGGAATATCGTTTGAAATTTAAAATAACTGTCTTGTTTCATTAGGAATGATAGGAAGAATAATATTCATTTTTGAATCGGTAACGAATCGATTCATTGAAATTGAATGACAGATAAAGGAAAAGTATAATTAATATTCATTCTATTTTTTAACTTTATTATTCAAGACTTTAAAGGTTGGGGTTCCTTTTTTTTTTCATTATTAACAGAAATAAATAAGTGCAAGAATTAAGTATTCAAAGTTTCATCGCCATCGGATGAACGGTTCAGGAAGACATAAGAGACATGCAGACAAACCTTATATATATATATACCAGCGGGTGACCGAGCTCCGCTCGGAGAAAACTGGTATCGAAGCTAACTCGAAGATTTAAATTTTCAATTGTGATTTATCAAAACAATACATGCCATAAGAAAATTTGTGAAACCATTGGTGAAAAGATAACCAGTTAAAGTGCACCATTGTAAACTATTCTAAACAAAAAGTTTGGAAAGGAAACTATTCTATACAAAGGTAAAGTAAAGGTAAAGATTGAAGTGTGTTGAAGTTCAATATTTTTGGCAAATTTATTTTGAAAAACCAAACATATATACATACATAAGAAACATATTATAAACCTATAACAGCATAAACATAAAACTTTATTAGTTCGCCATATTGGCTATAGATGGCAGCACGTTACCGCTTGAAAATTTAAGTAGCCATTATGGCGAACTAATAAAGTTTGAAAATATCCTATCTGTAACTCCAAACTGCTCGACCGTAGCTCTTCAAAACCGGCGCCAATCGATTCCTCGTGGCCAAAAACCCCAGACCCCCAAGTTTATCGGAGTTTATTAATTCTGGGGCGATTTTCGACTTGGCAACCATTCCTCGTATTATAGTATTAGATAGATTGATTTGTTCATTCTGTTAGAATTATAAATTTGGATGTTCTTTCAGAATGGCAATGAAAGAAACTATTTAGTGTATCACGTGAATCGTTTCATATTCGTTCAGAATCCTCAAATTTAATTTTAGAAAATGGGATTAAAATATTTTTTTTAAAAACTGATTAAACGTAGAAAATATATTTTTACCCTAAAATCGTTAATATAGTGAGAAAGATAATTTTTGAAAATGAAGACGGCGCAAAATTATTTGTACTACAAGAGTTTTGGTAGTTACTGTGAAAAACGTTAAAATTTAATTAAAATTTTAAAAACTTTCTCGCATATACTGTAATAAAGTTGTTACCTCTGAGAATGACTTGCATGGCGTTTGCGTACTATAGCTAAAAAATATTAACCTTTAACTTGGATTTAGCATTTCTACTGAATCTATTGTGTCTCCTCGGTGAGTTATTTGGAGATGAATCCTTGGTCAATAGATGCGGTTGAGATTCGATTTTTTTTTTTTTTTTGGTGATTGTACTATCCTGGTAACCCTCCCGTTGGTGTAAGTAATAAGCTGACCAAGCCTCATCGCAATCGGATGAACGGGTTTAGGAAGGCATAAGAGATATAAACATTCATTTTTATTTATATAGATCAACAGAAAACAAAAATTAAATAACTGACTTGTGTGTTTAAAATTTCTAGCTTCAACATTTTTAACTAAATATTTTTAAAATACACCACGACTTTATTCAAAAATAAATAATGGGCAAGTAACTAAACATCTTGAGGGGATTTCGTTTATTTTGCGTCTATAAATAAGAAATTATTACATTTTTCTTATACACATATGTTTAGAAGTTTTATAAAAGAGATACTTAGTAAAATTAAGAAAGGGAGGGGGAATTTTCAGCAAACTGTCAAACTCAGTAAAGAAAATATATTGTCTTTATATTTATCTATAGATTTATTATATTTTTGGTATTGTTAATATTTGTTAGTACTACTTTCATTCCGTAAGCTATCATATTGTTTCACGATTTATTAAAATGAATCTAAATTCTTATCATTCATAAAACGCAATTAATATGAAGTGTATGCATTGGTTCAAACAATCCTGCGTACACCTTACTTTTACTTGATAAATTCGATTTGCAATATAAATAATACATTGCTTAGAACTGCAAATGCTTTTAAAAAATTTTTTACATATAACAAATGGTTCAATTTCAAGCAAAAAAAAAAAAAAATCAACGAAAAATTTTTAAATTGAAAAGTTTTAGAAACATTTTAAATAAACTACCCCAAACACATTGAGATAACATCAAAATGCAGTGTCCTTTTCATTATAAACAGAAGTAACACACATATCCAATGCCATTGGATATCTGTGGGTCACACTCAGTAATTCTGTTCCGTTCTGTATAATGCCACTTGATCATACCAAGCCGAATGAGAATAGCTCTTTCGTATGAAGGCAGAAGTGTGCGCCTTTCGTTGTAAACGAGCACCTTTAATTTGAAAGTGCGACTTTGCTCGAACACACAACGCAACCCTTTTTAGGGAAAGGTCGAACTCATTTCTCCATCTGCAAGTCAGAATTTAGATCCAACTCAGAGACCGACTCATCCCTAATTCAGTACCCACAGAGATATCATTTGCTATGGGAACTTGGAGGACTTCGCAGTCACGACCTATTGAGCGTGGTCCAACTGCCATGAGCCAACACGGCCGTGTTTGGCCGAGACGAGGACAGAACTCTCTACCTTTCGGTTGCGAGACTGATGCTCTACCAACCAGGCTAACCGCGGCCCTTACACTCATTAATGTGTTATTTATATTGAAAATAAGAAATTTTCAAGTAAAAGTAAAGTGTAAGCTCAATTGTTTGAGTCACTGTGTGTATTTCTTGTGCAAAAATAACAATTAAATTTAATGTTTCCCGAGATAGATTTTATGAATTATTTGGTCTGATGTTTATTTTATTTTTTATTTTTGAAATTCAGTAATATTTGAATACAGATCAAAATATTCCTCTGCACAGAGGCATTTAAATATTTTATAGTTATTTCATGAAAAGAAAGTTATGATAAATTAAAAATAATTCAATTAAATAATAACTAATTATAAAAAATGATAACAATACTTGATAAATCATAATATTTGTTTTTACTTGCTACAGCAAGTTTAAAGTTACATAAAGTTAGAAATGATCGAATTGAAAACGGAAGCACCTACAATTTCCCAATTGTTAACTCGTTCATTTTCGGGTTATAAAAAGACTTCTATATCATTTTATTGAAACACATTCCTATGTACTATTAAAATTTTTCAAAAAGTGAACAAACAAACAAAAATTCCTGAAGAGAAATATATATTTCTATTACAAAATTTCGTGCATTATTTTGTCATTTTAATGAAACTACTTCGAATTACTATACTTTTCCATTTATTTTTCAAAAAGAGCAATCAGAAACCACATTTAAACGTTTACAAAAGAAAATCGTCTGAAGCGGTCAATTGCTCATTTCGGCAGAAATTCCACCAAACGATAATTGCGGGAGAAAAAGACATTTAATTCGTGAGCGTTTAGAAAGGCAATGCATCACGAAGAGGGCATTAACAGTTACAAATGTTTTGTTAAAAGGTAAAGAAAGGTATGATTTACGTTTCAAAGTTGAATGCAAGTTAAGAAATTGATGGTATTTATCTTTCTTTCTTTTTAAATAGACAAACCACTGTAATTTCTGTGATCTTTATCAGAAAAGAACTTCGGTTCAGCTTTTCTGAATCCGTACCACGCCCTGCTTCTTAAATAAAATGCCTTTACATTTAAATTTAGGCGTTCATTTTCAAAATCCTGGTTCAAATTCATAAAATTAGAGCATGTTTTACAGTAAAAAAATAACCTAGTTGAGAGAAATATTGAAGTGTAGCGGCTCCTAAGTGTATTCCTACATTTAAGAATGTTAACCGCTTGACTATTTTGCCGGGTCGGTCTAATGGCACTTGGTCATACCAAGGGGAAGGAGAGGACCGCGGTAGCCTGATCGGTAGAGAGTCCGTCTCGCAACCGAAAGTTAGCGAGTTCTGTCCTCCTCTCGGCCAAAGACCGCCGTGTTGGCTCATGGCAGTTGGGGAACGTTAAATAGGTCCTCCAAGTTCACACAACAAATTATATCTCTAGGGGTACTGAGTCGGTTTCTGATTGGGATCTCAATTCTGACTTGCGGATGGATGAATGAATTTGACCGTCCCCTAAAAAGGGTTGCGTCGTGTGTTGCGAGCAGAGTCGTCCTTTCACCTGAACAGTGCTCGTTAACAACGAAAATCGCAGACTTCTGCCTTCATTCGAAAGAGCTACTTCTCATTCGGCTTGGTATGACCAAGTGGCAAAACAGAACATAACAACATCTGTATTCTGTTGTTTTGTATGTAAGCCATATAACTCAAAAACTCAATGACTTAAATAAATAAAATTGGAAATATGGTCCCGATATTAAATGTGTAGTTTGGAGTTAAACTTGAGTTTCAACCGATTAAGGAAAAAAAGTCCTAAGGTCATATTCGGTTTTCTTTACGGTAGTACGAATCTCAAATTCTTAATCGCAGAACTCTGAAATTAAAAAAAAAAAAAAAAA
>JAPMOQ010023868.1:561035-597992 GCA_026543055.1 Argiope trifasciata | reverse complement strand
TGCATTAGGAATTGCCTTTTAATACATAAAAATATCTCTAAACAAATATTGTTTAAATTGAAATAAGTTTATATTGCTATTTTTTTGTGTCAAAAATAGAGTTTACAGTACAAGGACCACAAAATATATCAGCGCCTGTGGTCTCATATTTCCAAAAACGACCACTGCTCGTACAAGAAGTATAGAGGAAATATTATAATCGCCAAAAAATTTGAATCGAGATTTTCATTGATAACGTCGTTTCAAAACTTGTCGAGTTCATGTAACAGATTTTTGCTATAATGCCTGTTAGTGGCAAAGATTCAGTATAATCCAGAGTATCCGGTTAGTGATTATCCGGCTTCCGCACTACCCAGTCTAGTTTCCTTTTAATGTGATAAAATGGGGAAGGCAAGGCATTAGCAACATTGCCAAGGCACGGAAAGTGGGTAGACGTCTGCTAAGATCCTACTGCATGTAGTGTGCAAAATACAAGCTGTGACAGGAAAATAACAGCTTCGTTGTTCATGGTTTCGTTGAACGGACCATGGCTCTTGCTTAAGTCACCTTGATTGATTGTTTATTCTTGTTTATAACTGCGCAATATGTATGTATAAGTGTACACAGAAAAGATTTCAAAATGGATAATAAACGAAAAAAAAAATTCTAGTGACTTTCAGTTACGGATTTTTGCACAGGCGCGGGGGGGTAGGTCGCCTCGTGTCTCGGGGCATAAAAATATATTTGGACCGTACTGCTAGGCCGATGGTAAATGTAATTGATCATGTCTCCCCTTCGGTATGATTCACAGAATGTTCACCTTTTACTTTTTTTCCTAAAGAAAAAATGCTCGTTCATCGTTAAAAGTGTTAATGAAAAAGTAGAATGTTAAGTGAAATTCTTAAGGAATCGTAACTCAAATCTGCAAATTATTTTCTTAAACTTTATAAATTCAGAATATTTCCTCGTCACTCTCTCTTTGCTATTCGCAAACTATAGCTTTTTTACCAGAGTTTGGATAAATAATCTTGATATTAAAATTGAACTATTTCGTTGAAATCATGAAGAATAAAAATTGCTAAAGAACTAAATGACTGTTGCTTTAAATTATATGTGTATAATAATTTACAAGATTCATTGGTCTAGAAACAATAATAAAAATGACTTAGTATATAAAATGGGTCTAGAAAAGACATAATATCTGTACAAATAAAAGCTATAAAGGCATTAGGAATTGCCTTTCAATACATAACGGTATCACAGAATAAATGTTAAGATAAAGTTAAAACTGAAATAAGTTTATCGGGCTACTTTTTTTTGTCAACAATAGGTTTACTTTGGAGGGACCTCAAAATATTTCAACGCGTTTGGCCTCCTAGTACCAAAAAACGGAACTGATGACTTTGATTAATTGATTGTTGCCACTGTTCTTTGTCAAAAGTAAGGCCCTACGAATGAACATCAATTTCATTCAAGTTTATAGAGAACAGCTCAAAAATTGTCGCTTAATCGTAAAATTTCAGCATTTTATCAACCATTTAAAAACTGAGATATGAGGTTGCTTTCGTATCAGTCCATTTTGTACCCAAAACTATTTAACTCTCAATTTTTATTTTCTCGTGCACGCAGCATAGAAAAAGCATTGCAATCATCAAAAAATTTAGAGTTCGAGATTCTTTAGAATCTTCTAAGTTTTAGACTATCTTAAGTCACAAAAACAATTTTTAGGAAAGTATCCGCCTATGACTGAGACAATGATAACTCAAAAACACTTTGGGATTGCAATTTGGTATACAGTCTCTACACCAGATTTGCAGATTTCTCTCAAATCTTGAGTGATATTTGTTCTGAGGAAGTTTGTCTGTTCGAATACAAATTAGCATAATTTCAAAACAAAAAAAAAAGTTAAATAGATAAAATTTGGCACCAGCATTTAACATTTATTGAGTCAAGTTTTTAGCCACATGCAGCAACGGGTTGATTGTTTATCGGTCTGCACTTTCAAAAGTACATATATAAACTCAACAATTCAAAAACGCAAATGACTTATATATATTAAATTTGATCTGACTACAACTGTAGTTCTGGGTCAAATTCCCGTTTCAATCAACACGAAAGGACAAGCTTAAAACACGCATTCGATTTTCGGAGGCTATTGGTTGGTTGATTAACTTAATTCTAATGGCTCAAGAGCCAAAAGTAGGTTATACTGCGCCAATCCTATAGTTCGAAATGGTACCAAGTGAGAAGTTAAAGTATTTAAGGTATATTAAAAAATCAAGTCGGTAAAAAAGCAGCTATCAAAACGAGAGATCAGTCATGCAAAAACAGTCCATTGTTGAAGAACAGCTATATGAAAGAATAAAACCCAATAGCCTTTTAAAAGTTAACAATATACTGGTGGGGAGGTTCTTCAACTTCTTCGCAAGTTAATATGTCATGCTATGAGAATTAAAGTTTGGGCACTCAGCCAGATTATGTGCAACAGTAAAATCAACATTAGATGAAAGGCATCAAGTTCGGAGGCTGTTAATCGCATGCCAGGGATGAATCGTCCACGATGTCAACAACAATTCAGTAAAAACACAAAATTAAAAAAAAAAGACATTTCTTAGTTATTGTACGCCAATGCCATGTAAGAGGCTCTATGATTTAACAAGTTTATTAGAGATATGCCAGAAAGTACTGGAAATACAACTCCCGCTGATTTAGAAGCAAACAAACAAACAAACAAAAAAGTGACAAACACCGATGATGAATAATAATGATACGTTTTATTGTGTTCTTTCAGTACAGACAGTCACGGTTAAAGAATCCTGTCGATACTGCTACGTTCTGTGGTGACGGGGTGGTCGGCTGTATACAAAAAGAAGTCACGGTTTGAGTGGACAGTTGTGAATCATGAGGTCGAGTTCTTGTTTGTACCCGTTCCCGCACAGAGCGCACGCGAAAGGTTTCGCGACGTGCACAATGGCGTGCCTCTTCAGGTTCGACTTCTTGTTCGTGGAGTACGAGCACTCCGGGCATTTGAAGTACTTAGGTGCACTTTTGCCGTCCGGGAAATGCGTGATCGCTTCAGAATAACTGAACACTGCAAAGAAAAAGGAAATATTTAAAACATGAATTTTTTTAAAATTGTAGATTCTTATTAATCCGGCAAACTGTGGACTGTCGGGTTAACAAAAGTGCCGGTTTAGTTTAGTTATATTAACGTCCTGTTGTAAAGCAACACTAGGGCACTTTAGGGACGGAGCTCGTCATTTTGAACCGCGGTCAGATGACACCTGAGCTGGCACCCTCCCCCCCTCCTCTTCAGACTAGGAGTGGTGAGCTAAAAAATAAAGCCCACAGTATTTATTATCGCTTAATAATAAATGCGGAATGTGTACTTACCTACAAGCATAATAATTATAGCCACAAATATAATAATACCAAGCTTAGTTTAGTTATAGTAACGTCCCGCTTTGAAGCAACACTAGGGTTCTTTTGGGACGGACCTCGTCATTTTGAGCCGCGGTCAGATGACGAGGAGGATACCTGAGCTGACATCTCCCCTCTTCAGACTTCCCCGCCATACCATCGGAAGGAACGTTTGGCCCCGATCGACTTAACGTGCACCAGGCCCGCTTACACGGCGGTTCTTTAGTGAAATCAAGTTTCGAACCAGTAACCCTCCTGTTCCGAAGCCGAGATTTTACCACCAGGCTACCGCGACCCCAAAAGTGCCGGAGAGTAGAAATTCACTTGAAAAATGAGCATTTTATTAACAAAACCTATGTTTAACTCTTTATTTACTAAATTATGTTACCATTCATTTTTCAACTTCATTATTGTGCCAGTAGTTTAGTTTTCTTGCAGAATAATCTCAGGAAACCCAAGAAAAAAATTTAATTAACAGAACTATCTTAATTAATTTAATTACCAATTAATTATTTTAATTCATACTTTTAGTTTATATTAACTTCATGTTATTCGGGTTACATTATCCGTGTTCTTTAGAATACCATCAGCAAGAATAGTCATATAGTAGAGATATAAGCTAGATTTAAATGGTACTTTCAAGTACCGTCAATAAATAAAGGGTTATAGAATCAAATTATTCAGAAAATTAAACTATATGTTATAAATATTTAAAGAATAAGCAGTAGCGCATAGTTTACAGAACCTTGAGGTCACCGATTTCTGCATACAGGGACTCTAATGCTGAAGTACTGCAGAGTCTGGATTGTCGAAGTGCCGGTTAGTAGAAATATACAGAAAATCGTCGTCGCGTTATGACTCAATAACACTCACAAATTAATGGTATGGGTATGATATAAATATTCAGATTTGTCATCATTTAAAATATCACTTCAGTCAATTATAAAAAACAACCATTTCACAGTAAACAAAATTTATGATCTGTATTTTATTTTCTAACATAATCCATTATCCTATCAAGTGAAAGATTACCGCTGAAATTCGAAGCTTACTTATAACCACCATTTTTTTAGACATAATATTTTCGAAAGTGCCTTCCAATCCCGCAATACTTAGAATAACATTCCCACTACTGATTGATAAAATGCGAAATCGTATGTACTGTTTTATAATATTGGAAACACTGTGATTTTAAAAGTAATTAAATCATGGCCCCAAATCTTATTCTGTTCTTATTTCCCACTCTGATTCATCATTTCTTTGAAGTAGCACTTTAGTACTCAAAATACAAACATTACAGGAACAGCAATGTTATATAGACTTGTATTTCCCAGTCTGATAAATCGTTCACTTGAAGTAACACTTCAGTACTCAAAATGCAAACATTACAACGGAGCAAGGTTATAAAGTTAGATTTGTACTGGCCAGGCTTAAATGGTTGACAAATTAGTCAAAGAAAAAAATGAAATGACTCAAAAGGAGGTAACTTAAATCATTTATTTGTCCCAAGAAGAAATTCTCAATTTTTCAAACGAACCATAGTTACAATATTTAAAACTTTGCACTTATTTCAGGCATATGCACTACTGTTGAATTCATACTCGGCCAGCTATAAAACGGCGAACAAGCAGAGCAATGTTTGCCACAATTTCAAAAGATAAATTCAAGCATTCAATGCTTGGCTATAAATCGCCGTTTTGGCCTCCTTGAATTTTTATTTTTCATAGTATAACATATTAAAATGCTGGATATTTACACAAAGAAACATGATAAAATAAAAAGGTCAGCATATTTAAATTTGAAAAACTATAAAAAATAGATTGGAAATGAAATGAAAACACACAACCTCATCTCAGAAAGAATGAACTGAAACAAAAAGGGCAGAATTAATCTATAAGTGATCAATTTTTTAACGCCAAACACACACACACATATTTAACAAACGCATGCGCAGCAATAAAAAAAATAAATACAGGAGCAAATTGTTGTATTGCCATCGACGACCATTTTTCAACCTTTCTACGCATGCTCTGCCTACTTGTCGTCTTATAACTGGCCGAATGTAAACCCGGCATAACTACCAAGTAAGAGATTTTTTAAAAATACTGGGATTCAAATATGAAACTGTACGTCTCTGATGAGAAATGCTTATTGAAGATACAGTGGCCATGTTGATCGGGCGAAGATAAAGTGTCGTTTTCTGTATGCTTTTTTCGCACGTGGCCAAAAAGCGATCTTTTGTATCGAAACTTTTTAGGGCATATGTCGCATTCAAATGGCCTTTCTCCGGTATGTGTCATCAAGTGGCATTTCAGACCTTGATGTTTGAAGGCTTGTCTGCAGATGGGACATTTGTATCGACGTAATCCAGTGTGAACATAAAGATGTTTGTTCAAATTCCCGAAATAATCGGTTACATAGGGACACAAAATACATGCATAGCTCTCTTTTTCACTTCTTGGTAGATTTTCAGTGGTAGCAAGAGAAGGGTCATGACCTAAAAAAAAATATTACAAGAAATGAGTATGATTATTTTGTAAAGCAATGAAAGGTTTGATAAATTATGTATGGAAATATACTTGAGGATAATGAATAAAATGTTGAATGAATGAAATAAAATGAATAATATGTTGCAGCCAGAGTAGTTTTTAACTAAATGAATTATTGAAATAAACAACATAACAATTTTGTAAAATTATATATGAAAAATTTTAATACAATAGCTTTATGCTGTATAATAAATTAAAATTTGAATTGTTAGAGTAGACTTCAGTTTGAGAAAAACACAATATTTTTCCCTCATTTATTATACCCCTTCCTTCTCGCTCCCGTGAGAATGACGGGGTGAAATTTCTACCTCTATTTCTCGCGCCCGTGATATTTCCGGGCTGGCCTATTCAAAAGTAATGAGCCAAAAATATTAAAGCAATCTATTTCTTATGCCCAGAATCATGTTTATTTCTCAATATACACACCAGATGGCTGCCCGAGACTATTTGCAATGTTTTTAGAGATGGTTAATTTATTTTAAACTACACACTCAGTTTTATATAATTATCTTGAATAAAAAAATAGGCACTTTTATGACCATTCTCTTCAAAATTATGCGACCGTTAAGGGGTTAAAGACTTTTTAAGCATACTTTCAAAAAGCCCTCCATTCCATATCTCAATTGCCCCAGACACCTTTCTTCAATCATTGCAAGACTCCGTACAAGCCACTTTAAAGACATGAAAATAGCACCAGAAAATACTAGATCTTACTCCGTTTGCAAGCATTGTCCCTAATCCTAATGAGGCCCAGAACACATCTCCAACTGCCCTGCCATTGCTGCTGCCATCTTTCAACTCCCTTTCGAGGGAAGATGTTCTGTACAGCCTTCAGGCTCGTCCTGAAGACTTTTGGATACCATTGAATTTTTTTTTATCATTCATAGAAAAAGACAACAACGTTTCACAAAAGTCTTCAACGAAATTGTAGTAAATAAACATAATAATCGATTTCAATTATTTAATACTTCTTTATATTTGAGTGAAGATAAAGATTTGATAAAGAAAAAAAATTCTATTAATAATAAAGATGAATGTGTATCTCTATATCTGGCACTTTGTGTGTACGTTGGCACTTTATAGTCCAGATCATTTCATCCAGAGTTACCGCACTTAGCACATGTACAAGGGATGCTCGAATAAAAAGGTACGAAACGACATAGTGGATATAAATGAAGACTTTATTCAAAGTATTGCGCACAACGATCCCATTGATTAACGAGCAGAAGGATTCTATGTTCCCAGAATTTCTGCGACCGTGACGAGACCCAGTTCGCAGAGTCCTTGAGGTCGCCGTACCAGACGAAGCGCTTCTCTTTCAGATGACCAAATACATAAAAATCGTACGGAGACATGTCCGGGCTGTAGGGTAGATGGTCGAGCTTCTCCCACTTCAACATAGCCAGTTTTACGTGTGTGACCCTGGAGACAAGTGGACGCGTGTTATCGTGGAATAGAACCACACCCTCCATGAGTAGCACCGGCCTTTTGTTCTTGATGGACCTGCGTAGTCTCACAGCAAACATCGGAGTTAATGGTTCTTCTGAATCGATGAATTCAACGCTCTTTGTAAAGGCCTTATCACATTGCAAAATATCGTGCGCACTTTTCGTCAGCAATTTTCCGTTTCTACCTTCAAGAACTGGTCAAGCAAGTTTTTCGTCTTTATCAACTTTTTTAAACCAGCTTGAAAATTCCGACTATAGTGACGGAAATATTGTCTGCAAACGAAATTCAACCAATCATGTGAAGCTTTGAAGTGACGTCCCTTTCGTTATCGTTTGCTGACGAAAAGTGCGGACGCTATTTTGCCGTGTGATAAGGCTTTAAGAGCTTTTGCTCTCACCTGCGCATGCTCCGATCTACGCAGGAGATTCCAATCGCATCCCTGGATGTCTCGCTACGTTCTCCCATAGAGGTATAGGCAAATATGTTAACGGTTACGTTACGACGTTTCGTATCTTTTCATTTGAACACCCTTTGTATGTGTGTTAGAAGGTGGAAATGTGCAATTCGGAAAGATTTTCTTGAAATTTTAATTGAAAATTTAATTAATTCAATATTAAGCGAAATTTTGATATCTTCACATCATAACTTCCTTACAGCACAAAAGCAATCCTGACATCATTTTTTATTTTGAAAAATGTCTTTTTAATGAAATTAATTTGATAATAGTGAAAAAATTTCCTTAAGTTCGGCAATTTTTTTGTTACTTTTTTGTTTAATTTTCAACAATAGACTGCATTGTTGCTCTGAAATACAAACAGTTTTCATTACTTCACCATATAATGAATTTATTGGACTATTTATTAATTTTTTTAACATCCGTTGTTGAAATTTAAAGTGAAGCGGTTCTTTTGAATATCTGTGCACTTCACAAGACAAACCAAAAATTGAAATCTATTATCTCTAGCGGAATACACATATTCAATAAACAAAGAATGTAGAAGACAATAAAAATAACACAGTTTTAATGCCTGGCAATTCCAAAATCATTGACATGAAAATATATATAAACCATTTAGCGGAAGTTAAATATAATAATATCCTAAGAAACCAGCTGCTAGTATTTGATACAGCACCGTCAATACTTTTTATAATTATATGTTATTTCATCCAGTCTCTACTCAATCAGTCGACCGTAACAAATCCTGTCAATACTGCTACGTTAAGTGGTGACGGGGTGGTCGGCTGTATGCAAGAAGTCTCTATTCAATCGTAACTATTCTTATGATATAGTATGTTATTCAAACAATGTGAAACTTTAGGGATGCATCACTTCTTAAAAAATTAAAATGTTTCCAAAGCAACAGGCCTTTTCAATGAAATTTTAAAAGAATTTGTATAGAATTCACAAAAGTAAAACTGGCAAAAAAAAAAAAAAAAAAAAATGAACAGTACAGTTTAAATTTAAGGGCAGCAGTTTGCAGAATATGTTTTTTATAAAAATTATGTGCACAAAAATGCAAGCTTTTTGAAGCAGAACACAGTATGTTACATTTTAGCACAACAATTTGCATCAAATATTTTCCCGAGTGGATTCATAATTACAGAACAATAAATTGAAATTGAAAGAGGTTTCTTAAGTGCGGCATGAAATTTCAAATTTTTCGCAGATGTACTAGCTGTCAAAATTAATTAACGGTTTAAAAATTTGCCGCCCAAAATTGATAGAACTAATCTAAGGAGCATTCAGACTATTAATAAAAATTACCTCTTTCACCTTCTCAAATCTGCAAGAATTGAGAAGGCGATAATTATTTCAATGGAAACTTACTTTTAGTTTAGTTTTATCAACGCCGCATTTTTTAAAACAACACCAGGGCTATTTTAGGACGGACTTCGTAATTCTGAACTATGGTCAGATGACGAGGATGGCACCTGAGCTACCCTCCAACACACACACACACTCTCCTAACTTCCACATCACACCAGCGGGAGGACATTTGGCCTCGGCGGATTTAACGTACACCAGACCCGCTTACACGGCGGTTCTTCAGTGGAATCGTACTTCGAACCTACAATTAAATTTAGATGCCTATAAAAGGTGTAAATGATTGCTAACACTTTTTATTGAATAATTAAAATAAATAAGTGAGGGGGGGGGGGACTCTTGACACCATTCCTTATGGATAAATGTATTGTCCATATTCGAGTCTGGTTCCTTGCAAAATGTATTCACGCCAAAATGTTTGAACAGTATGCAGCCTTTAGGCATGGCAGATATAAAAATTTTAAAATACACAACAGAAAACTTATTTCGTGCTGTCTTTCTTTTTGATTTCACTTATGGCACGCCATTTTGTGCATAAGCAGGGATGTTTTGTGTCGATACACTTTCGGGCATGCATCGCATCTAAATGGCTTTTGGCCGGTATGTATCAACAGGTGTCTTTTCAGGGCGTGCTTCTGTGTGAAGCCTTGTCCGCAGACCGAACACTTGTGTGGGCGCTCCCCAGTGTGGACAAAAGTGTGTTTCTTCAAGTTCCATGAGTGTAAAGTTGTGTAAGGACAAAAATCGCATGCATAAATTCGGATGTTGCTGCCGTCCACAAACAGATTGTTTTCATTTCTTTGCAAATTTTCAGTAGAAAGGGGAGCAATCATATCTTGTGGATAGGAATGATCTGGAAAAAAATATATAAATATTACTCATAAAACAGTGAAAGATTTGTTCAATGACAGATAGACACATCTTAGCAAATTTGATTTCTGAAATCAGTAAAATATAGCAGTCAAAAGAAGTTTTTATTAAAACAAATGTTTTTAGAAATGAAAACATACAATAAAAAATTATCATGCCAATTTTGTAAAATCAAGCTGTAAATTTGTATTTTCTAATTCAATTCAATTCTTGAGGTCTAAGAAGAAAAATCGAATAAAAAGTAAAAAAGAAAACACACTAAAAAGAATGTGATTCACAGATATTTTAAATCGCTTAAAACTCATTTCACATGTTAATTAGTTGCAAATTTAGCAAAGTTTCTTTTACACAAATAGAGACAAATTTAAACACATTTTAAATCTTCTAAACAAAGAGATAAAAATTAATTTTTAACGAAAGCTTTAAGAAGTAATTGCAGAAGTAGAATGATATGATTAAATTTTGATAAACACTTCTTAAGAGAGAATAATACTCAAAATAATCTTAATACATTCAACAAACATATATTTACACATTATATATGTACACACACACACACACACACTATCTACCAATAATTATTTGGACAAGCATGCAAATGAGAATATTTTCGGTTCCAAGCTGCGTCAAGCCTTCTGTACTTAAATATCGTGTAGGAAGCAGCATTGGCATTAGTCATACACAAGATGCCATGAAATCCAGAGCTGCCTGACTTCGAGAAAGGCACAATTGTCGAATATACCAGAAATGGCTTCATCTTTAAAGGACATATCAAGAGAGGTAAACACTCCAAAATCGGCAATGGCTTTAGGATCAAGAGTGGAAAGAAAGTGGTGATCGTTGGAATGGACTTTGATTAGGGGAACCCACGAATATGAGAGATAGAGACCGACGATTGCTTTCTCAAGATATTCGGATAAAACCGCACCAAACCTATGGCCCATATGCACCAGAAGTACCAAAAAGCATCCGGAACTATTGTTTCGATAAATACCATCCACAAGGAAACACATTTGTTTGGTTTCCATGGTCGTGCTGGTGTCCATAAACCTTAGATTACAAAATTCAACCAGACTGCTCGGTTTAGGTGGTGCAAGGCTGGTCGAAATTGGACTGTAGACGGATGGATTCTTTGGATAAATGAATCAAGGCTCAATCTCCACTAGTTGGATAGCAGAGTCTGGATTTGGATGTATTCATGGAGAATGAATTTTACCAGAATGCATTGTGCCTACCTTTGGCAGAGGTGGAATTATGGTCTATGGATGTTTTCTGTGGTATGAACTAGAACCCTTGATTCTAATTCAGGGTAAATGCAGCAGCAACTACTACCCCACTATTCTAGACAAGAATGTTCTCCCATCACTGTGGCAATTTTACAGATTAGATTATTGTTATTTACAGGATGATAACACTACTTGGAGTCCATCATGGATTGACATGATGAACAATGGGATGAACCGAATTCATTGGTCTCCCCAGAATACTGATTTGAATCCTACAGAAAACTCTTTGGATGAGTTGGATTGCTAAATTTAAAAAAGCAGAATCCATCCAAAACCGGTGGAAGAACTCGCATTCCTTCTCCAAGCCAAGTGAAAAAAATTGCTATTGTCCACGATCCAAATATTTATAGAAAGCATGCCTAGAGAGGGTTAAGGCTGTAATTGCCTCAGATAGTGGCTTTGCCAATTACTGACTATAAATAAATTGTGTTAATCTCTTTTGTCACAGGTGTTCAATTACTTATTGGTTGGTAGTGTGTATACATAGTGATACCCTTCGAAAAAATGCATATAAAAGGAAAATTTAATAGTGGATATTTTTGTTCAAATATGTTTTTTTAAAAGCACTAATAAACTATTTTTGTCTTAAATAAATTAACATCACTCTTTCAGGTTATATATAATCTGATTTTGATTCATATAGCTTGGCCATAACTACATTTTTTGGCAAAGATAAAAATATTCACTATTTAAAAATATTCAAAAATTTTATACAAATAAAAAACATTATGAAAGAAATAAGAAAAATCCAGAAAGGAAAAAAAGGCATTTTTAATGAAAATACAAATTGAAGCAACACTTAGAAATAGCATTTTTATGTAGAAATTCTATAAATAGATATCCATATAATTATGCAGAGTTTAAATTTATGTACTTTAATTAAGGTTAAATGAATGTTAGCGCTAAATGAATCAAACAAGAAATCAGACGGATATTATTAAACTTACACATTATAAAAGAAAATATAACAAATACCTTCAATATAATAGCAGAATTTTTTTTCGCCTTTTTATTTTAATGAAATAGTACAAACATTTGAATAAAAATAGTATTTTCACATTAGCTGAATTGACATTCTGATAAAAAATGTAATCATAATTTATATAAAATAGCTATAAACTGAAATCACATTATATAAAGGAAAAATAAAGATTCTTCAATAATTTATATTTGAAAAAAATCAAAACTACTTGACAATTTTTTTTGAACTTTTGCATAGAAATAATATGAAATTAAATTCCTTCACTATTATCAAAACATGTACGTTCCACTAGCATTATAACTTTACTCCAAGGATAACAATTATTTTGTAACTCATTGCTATGTATCTCTTTTACACAATAAAAATAATTGCATGCATTTCATCTTTAATTGATAAACCAGCCTGTTTAACCATCCAAGATCATAGCTTAATGTAGAATTTTGTTCAGTACATGAATTTTCATTAATTCTGAGCTATTGGTAAGCAATAATAATTTTGAAAAGATACTTATGAAGTATTATAAATATATAAATAAATTTCACAACAGCCAATAATAAGTTCTTACAAATGAATAAGATAATTTTCAGGTTATGGGGTTAATATTTCGAAGTTTTCATTTAAAAATGCTCAGAAGAAAAAAAGAAATTCAAACTAGTGTTGGTTTGATTTATTGCTTCAATGCATTTGTTAAGATTGTGGCAACATAATTTTTTTCTGTTAGAAAAGCTCACATCAACATTTTCACGGCACTCCTAGAGCATTCTGTTTATTATTAATAAGGCGGATTTTTAATAATTATTTATTAAATTTTTAATAAACATTACTGTTTAAACTTCTGGCTTTTCTCTCAACTGGACGTGCTGTAGACATTTTGCCTGAATTTTCACACCATAATAAAACTATTAATTTACATCATTAATAATTTATTTTCTTCATCTGCATAGAAATTAAAATGAGAAATTTTTAAAAATTATTACTGAAGACAGTCTTGTGATAATGAATAAAATAGTTAATCTTTATTGATTAAAAACTTAATTGATTTTATTGCTTAAAGTTTTTTATACAATGAAAAGGTTTTAACAGCAAAATTGCAACTCTTATCAAATGAAAAACAATCAATACATTTAATAATTTTATTTGTTTCTGAAGATGAGATTCTTAAGGTTTAATTATATTTTATATCATTCCTTAAAAATTATTACTAATGCATGAATTATAATAAATGAATTTTTTATAATCTTTAAAAATCATTTGGACCAAATGTAAGTTTTTGAGAAATTATGAGATTTAAAAATTATTTTAAAATATGATATTGATATTTTAATTAAAAATGAAGGCAGTAAAAAAAGAGTATAAGATATATAAAAAGAAACAGAACAATAGCAATGAAAAAACAACTTTGTTAATGTAAAATCGAGTTTTAAATATAAATGTAGCTCAATCCTGCCAGAAAAAACAGAAAATGATAAAAAGAATTTAGTTTATTTCGAAATAAATAAGAAGAAACAATAAAGAAAATATTCACGAAATTAAATAAAATCATTTTACAAATTAAATAAGTTTATCTGAAATTTTTAAAAATATATATCAGAAATCAAAAGACAAAAATGAAAGTAAAATTTATAAACAGAAGAAAACTTAATGTAAAGAATATTACAATTATATAATAATGGTTTTTACTTATATTGTTAGAAATATAAAAATATGAACCTTTCTTAATCTGAAAATTTATTTGCAATGTATCCTTTAAAAATATATACACATCATTCATTGTCTTTATGGCTTTAATGAAAGAAAAATTCTTTGTGAAATATCCTTTTTATTATAAAAACTGATATTTTTCAACAAATATGCAGAAAAATGCTAATTATTACATGCATTCATTACACAAAATTCATTTTATGAAAATTGAAAAACATTGACTAATTTTTTAATGAGACAAATGAGAAACTTCATGTCTATTCAAATCATGAATACCAATAGATAGTTTATGGCAAAACCTACACATGTATGGATAACATGCTTTTAATTCATGTGCATTTAAATATGTATAGAAAGAGCATTATCTAAGCGATTTGGAACACATGCAACATTTATATGTTTTTTTCCTCCAGTATGTATGAAAATGTGATGTTTGAAAATATTCATCCATGCAAAGTATTTACTACACATAGAACACTTGTAAGCTTTATCACCAGAATGTATGACTCCATGAAGTTTCAGCCTTCCATGGGGTTCAACTCCATGATGTTTGCAACATCAGTGGTATAAGGACAGAAGCTCTGTCCTTATACAACTGATAATGTCTTGAAGGGTATTTACTACAATGAGTTTTCTGATGATTTCTATAAGCAGTTTCAGAAATTAGAATTCGTTGACAACAATCACACTGGTATCCTGAAAAATTTTAGAAAAAAATCAGTAGGCTAATGAAACTAGTTAAATCAGATAAATAATCATTTTACAAATATTTCTTTAATCTAAATATTATATCCTTATTTTAATTCAGAAAATTTTAACAAAAGCAACTGAAACTGGAAAAACTTAAATAATTATAAATTATTTAAATTAAAGAAAGAATATATATATATATACAAAAAGAATTTAAATTGCTCTTCAAATACTTTTTTAATGCATTTTGGGAATATTTATTAATCAGAATATTGGTTTATAGCTTTTAAAATTAAATTTTATTCAAATCACTTTAAATTTATCGATTGATATATTTTAACTTAATATTTTAATTACTTTCAAGACTATTTACTAGAAGTACTGATATATAAAGTTGTTTTTATCGCATTTATCAATTTAAACTGACGAAATTTATAATTGTTTATTCAGCAACATAATGATGAAAAATAGCTTTTTGAGGATTTAAAATTTTTGTTCTTTTTACTTCAAAGAAGATTTAGATTTTGTAATGATGTCTATTATACTTATTAAACTTTGTCATAAAAGTGAAATTGAACTTCTTTCAGCTGTATCTTTTTTTATTTCTCTCTCTCCTATTTAAGAAATGAATTAAATTGCAGTGAAATTTTCTTATTTCATTATTCATATTTCACATAGAATTGCAAAACAATTCAGTTAAAATATTGATGTGATTTCTAAAATTTATGGAGGAAGTGCTTTTTATTGTAAGAATAATTTCCTTTTTGCTACTGCAGCACAATGTATTAAATCTAGTATATACATTCAGATATCAGCAAGTTAGAATAATTCAACTTTTAAAGATTGTTTCAGTAAATAAGTATTCAGTATTATTAGCAAGTATTCAGATTATAAAATAAATTTAGTTTGTATTTTAGTTATAAAGAGAAAAAAAATGTATAATTTTTTTATTTCCTTTTTAAAATATATATATACGGCTTTCAGCAATATGCAAAGTTTTAAAATTACTATAAATCTTACTTTCAGCATCATGCTTTGAATTTTTAGGTCATGTATATAAATATTAAATGAGCCTCCAATAAATGGAAAAAAATAAGTAAGTAAAGTAAATCTCTATTTTTTTTTTAATTATAAAGAAAAATAACTCATAAATTGGATGATGGTTTAGTGAGTGGCCCCATCACCCCTTTTCAGCGCATGGTCAGCTGATCGACATTCTGGCAACATTTGAAATGTTGTATCAACTGATAAAAACTTTAATAGTGCATAAAAGATTTCAAGGAAAAAAACAACAACTAATAATATGCTCTGTAACATTTTTATTCCATATTATAAATGCACATGATATACACTCTTAAATGCATATGATTTTATTTGAAATATTTATGAAATTTTCATGCACTAAGATTTGAATATTATACCAAGATTCATGTTTTATTCATTAAGGGTTTTTTTAATCTGCTAATTTTAAGATAAATAAAAAATTTAAATTAAAGTGATTAATTTTTACAGCTGAAAGATGAAAAATTTCAAAGTATGAAGTAAGATATTTTATTGAAATAAAAGCACTAAAAACTCTATTATAACAAAATGAAGAAAATATTTTATAGAAGAAAATATTTCAGCTATTTATATTTTATTTAATAATTTATATAATATATTATTAATTTTTCTACACAAATGCTCAAGTAATAAAATGCAATTATTTCTTAATATTTTTAGTAATTATTATTTCTTAACTTTTTATTTCTAAAAATATCACAAAAGAATTTATTATGATAAGCAATATTAAGAACTTCTAGAAAAGCATTATGATTAAGACTTTGAAAAATTATTTTCATTTTTTCTTACAACTTAAAGTGAAATTTTTTCTTAAAGCTTTTAGGATTGTTCAAACAATATAATGTATATTTGAGTAGTAATTTCAAAATGATTGCAACTTGACTCCTTAAAATTAAATGTTATAACTCCATAGTGTATTTTTAAACAAAATTTAAGTTACCAAGAAATTTGATGAAAAGAGGCTTGATAAACTTACCAATCATACAAGGAAAAAAAATTAATAACAATTTTTTTTTTAAATATAGGATTAGTTTATACAAGCATTTGATCAGATCTTTAGTGCACCAAGAATTAACAACTCTGTACAAATTACTATGATCCAAATTTGAAGAGAGATTTTTTGTAACAACATACTCTTCAAGAGCATCATTACAATTTTTTTTTATTTCTTCATCATGATAAGTTTAGCTTTTAAATTTCATTTTCCATAGACATTCTAAGGAAAATGCTTAACAATAAGTTTAATATTCCATAATATTTATCTTATATATCAAAAACTTTGACGCAAAGCTTATAGAAATCACATGAACCACAATAAGACTAGTTACAGTATAATTAGTACAAAGTATGTATATCATAAAAACACATTTACATGCATATCTAGACTAGTTTTCATTCATAATAAGAGGAACATTGTTACATATCACAGAATAAGGATTCTTTTTTCTTCATGAATTTTAAAATTCTGCAAAGCTGACATTAAATTATAAACATAGTAATTTTTAAAAAGTAATACAGTAATTATTAAAAATATTAATTGCAACAACACAAAATATTATTTAGACAACCATGGAAAACAACCGATTCATTACACAGGCAAGCAAAAAAAGCGTGTATGATTTATATATGGCTTGAGTAAATACAGTATGTTCAGGACAACTTGTTTTATGTGGTGGTTAGTATGCTAATTCATTCTTAATTATGAAACTTTTGTAAAAATTAACCCAAAATAATAAAGGGAAAAAAACCAATAGAAAAAAAAGAATAAGAGAAAAAAATCAGTAATATTTATTTAATTTCTAATTATAAAATGGATGACTGCAACTTTTTTATATAGTATTTTAAACATACATTATTTTTTTCATAAATTATTTTACCTTAAACGTTTGAAATTTCTTGTAATGAATGAATATCCATCCAATTAAGATTGCTGATAGTTTAATTTATTTATAAAATGCTGCTTATAAATAACAATATCAAACAATTATTTATTTTGGCATATTTAAATTAAAACGGCTATCTATAGCAAAGTTCCATATCAAATAAATAATTGCAACCCTTAAATCAACAAATTAACTAAAACTTTCTTAATTTTTATCAAATGATACCCTGTTTATCATTAATCAATTTTATCTGCTTATATTGTTTAACATTCATTCTTTTAAAAAATTGTATGAAAATTTTTCTTCCTTAATGAGAAGTTCTCCTTTTATTGCAAACAGAAAAGCTTCACAAGTAAATTTCTAGCCTATAGCAATTTTATTTTATTCTGAAATTGCAATAACACAGATACTTTATTTCTCAACATTCAAAATATATGGCACTCTACATGTGATATACAAGCTAATAAAATACCGCTTAAAAATCTAATGATTTTAAAAGCTGAAATGGATTTCACTCTACAGCAGAACTTTCTAAATTCTGAGCCATAATCTCATACTAATTCACTGATGGAATTTTTTTGGTCATTTCTAGACTTCTATAACTTCCAATTATGAAAATAAACTTTTATCTATTTTCAAACATTTCATTAAAATTGAAAAAACAAGAAGCTTAGAACTTATCTTCACAAGCAATGCCAAATATTTTTAAGCATTTGTAATATATGAATAAAATAGAAAACAAATTAGATTGTGTAGTATTTAGAAAATATTAATTCTTAATTTAAAAGATAAACAATTAAATTTTTTATTAACTATACAGTTATTTTTTGATTAAATATATGGCTTTATACCAATACAAAAAGAATGAAATAGTTTCTACAGCCATACTTTCCCTTATTTAAAAAATAAAAACAAACTTACTTCTTTTTTTCTGCTTACAAAACTTTCCTTCCTTTAACATCATATATATTTATAAAAGAATTGGGTGTGTGTTTTTCAACAAGTGAGACCCAAAAATTGAGACCAATCAGAGATGATTAGAAAAATATTAAAAAGCACTGCTCTAGAGTGTTAGGAATAGCCCTGTAATGGAAGTTCTGTAAGTTATACATGCAAAACTGAAGTATATGAATGCTCATAATAATTTCATGAGTAACAATGAGTCCTAATGTGTTTCTTCAAGTGTGTGTTCTGGGTGAAAGTTCTAGAACACAATGTGCATTTGAAAGGTCGATCACCAGTATGCACTAACTCATGCCTTCTCAAATTGTCCATCCTTGAGGTTACATACGAACATCGCGAACATCTAAACATTTTGGGGAAAAAATATTTGCTTTTAGTTGAGACACAAGATCCATCAAACATGACATCATTGCTACTTTCTAAGGTAGAATAGCAAATAGGTATATCTGAAATGAAGAAAAGTTAATGAATCAAATATTTTTAAAACTTCCAGAAAGAAATGACAGAAAATATGAAAAAAAAAAATCATATAAAATAATAAAAGCAGAATATTTTAAACTCAACAAATAATAAAAGTAAATTTTATTACTGTATTATTAAATATAATTATAATTCTTCTAATTTTTTATATTATAATACAAAAAAATAAATTTCATATAAAGAAATTTTGATGAAATGAAGGCTTCTTAAACTTTTTGACTAGAAATTCCTATTCAAACAGTAAAAGTTTTAAATTTTTATCCACTCAAAAAATAAACAAGAAAATGAAATATTAATTAGAATAAAAAAACATAATAAAAATCATTAATGAACTCAAATAAATTATTTTATTTTATTCAGATGTTCCAGTTCTAAACATTCTTTTAAAATCACTTAATAATAAATACTAAAAATAAAATAAGTTTAAAAAGCTTAAAAAAATACTGAAACTGAAAAATTATTCATTTACAGAAAACATGGAATACAATTAAGTCACTCAGGTAAAAAATAATTTTATATACCTAAAATTAAAATAGTGCTTAGATTATTTTTATAAAGCTTAACTTTTATAAAAGATTTTAAATGCAGTTTTAAATAGTAAGAGATTTTTATCAAAAGAAAATATCTATAAACAAACCATTTTAAATATTAAAATATTAATGACACAAATAAATAATATAAATATAATAAAATAAATTTATACTTAAATGTATCTAAAAAATAAAATTTAAGAATATAAACTATTCTGGTTACATTAATTATATTTAAAAATAAAGACAAAAACCTAATATTCATGATAATGTAAAAAATAAGAGTTCTTGCTAATAAATATGATGACAATACCAAAAATATTTCAGAAATATTTATTTGAGTCTTTTAAAAATGAAAATAATATATTAAACATAGTTCACAATTTCAGTCTTGCCTCCAAATAAAACAATATTTTCAAAATCTATTTTTATTTCAATAAAAAACACTATAATTTATAAGAATGCATTATGTTATGAACATGAAAACAGAATACAATTTTTTTACATATTATTAAAATGCTTTTATTTAAATTTTATGAAAAAAAAAAAACCAGTTTAAAATATCAGCTATATGACAAAACTTTGTTTATAATAGTTATGCAGTTATAGGTAATTTCAATTATATTTTATAATTAATCAATTTACACAAAAGTTTTTTTTTTTTTTTTTTGTAACATAAATATGTCAAGACAAGACCATTTTTTATACTACTTGAAGAAACTACTAAGGTAAAAATTATCAATGTAATACTTGATTGATAACATATGAAAATAAAATCCATTGCAATAAATTTTAAAGCATAATATATTTTTTATTATAATTATATATTTTTCATTCAAAATGAAATCAAATTTGTTATGAACACTTATTACTAGAAATTTGTGAATGAAATGTCTTCTTTATTTTCAACATATAGGTATAATAATTTTTCCCCCTCTCATACCATTTAATGTTAATATAGCATAGTTTCAAATATCTTCTGTTTATTAAAAATACTCAAATCCATTCTTCAATGCAGTATGCATTATAAACACCTTTTTAAATAATTAGTAAATTGTATCATCCCTATTTAACTGATATAAACTGGCTGAAATTCTGCCTACTTTCAATGTTTAATTTTATTTGAATGTATTTATGCAAACGTTCCCATTAAAACTATGATTCTGAGGTAGGCACAGGAATTCATATCCTGTATCTTTAAAATTATTTTCTGTCAATAATTTGAACATAGAACTATCAAACAGCACTTAATTCTTAACCCTTTTGTGATGGCATGCATCATATATGCATCCATATGAACTTCTCATAACCAAATGTACTATCAATGCCCGCATTGCTGGAAGTTGATCTCAGGGGACAGGTAATGCATAAGTGCATTTTAAGTTGTAACAACTTTTAAAGGCCACTAGATAGCCCCCTTTATTCATTAATCTTGAAATGATCATAGTTTTAGTATCCTGACTTTCAATTAGCTCATATTCTGCCTCCTTAGGGATTTTCCTCGTCAGCTGCAGTGGGGAGGGGGATAATTATAATGTAAATAAACAGAGCTTGGTTCTTTAACTTTCAATGCAATAGAAATATTTTCGTGCTTCTGGTCTTTCTCCAAATTTTATTTATTAATTTTTTTTTTTTAGTTTTGAAATTATGCAGGGTCTATTTCAATTTTATCATCAATTCTATGCATTTTGTGTAGCATTAAGATGCATTATTATTTTGGAATGCTTAGAAATCAATTTGTGATAGCAAATAAATATTATTTATCAGAAGAAAGTCTTGCATTTTGGAAAAGGCAATTAGTAGCACAAATTCATGAAGTAAAGAATTAGGAATCAAAATTTTGATTGATTCTGATATGGATATTTTATCAGAATCTGAGCTCACTGCCTGCCTGCCTTCTATTTATTTTGTATCGTATTTTAGATTTTTTTATCATTTACTTTAAAGATAAATTTTTTATTATTCACTTTAATAAACAAATTACAATATTTTATCTATTAACACTTCAGAATAATTTAAATAGGTCATCTAAAAATTATTTCGCAATGTAAATGAGTTTTTAAAAAAAATTGGTTAATGTAAATTAAAAGAAAAAATTACTAAATGCTAATTTTAACACATATGACAGCTGAACTGATAATCTAAATAGGTATCACAATTTTTGATGTTGGGACTTAAGCTTTATTTTTTGTGATAATCAATGGCAAAAAATTGACATTTTCAGTTAATTACAAAAGAGTCTACGATATACTACAATGAATAATTTTTATGTCATGCAATTTATAGGAAGTATGCCATCCTAAAAAATTAATTTAAAAGTAACAAATATGAAACTACTGATGACAAAGTCAAATTTAGTCTAATATATTTTAAGACTATACAAAAATGCATAAAATTTAATAAAAGCAAAAGGATAATGCAATTTCAAATTTAAAAAATAAGAAGAATTTATTATTTTATTATCTCAATTATTATTTAAGATGGTCTCATTTAATACCGTTTTATTCATCACTTCATTTTAAATTAGCAAGATATCACTGTAATTAACTAACTCTTTATAATTTTTTGCATCATATGCATGCCATTGGAAACTTCTAGAATAATAACAAGGCATTTGCATGACATTTCATGCCAATGGCAATCATATTCAACAGACTAACTTTACAACTTTGACGATAGTTTAATAAATTATTGGCATGCAGTTAACACAAAAGTGTCCTTTTTATCTAATATGTGTTAACATGTGTCTAGACAAAATAAATTTTCTCATGAAAGTGCGATTACAAACAGGACACTTATAAGGGCGTTCACCAGAATGGGTTTGAACATGGTGCTTCATGTTTGTAGATATATCTGTAGAATATGAGCAAAAACTACATTTGAAGCGTTTCTCATTGTAAATAGTACTATGTTTTACATCAAAATATGATAAATTTGTACTCCACATTTTTTCATACTGGACATTTTCATTTCCTGAAATAAAAATTGGAAAAATTAAGTAATGAAAATATAATTCAATTTTAACTGCAAAATTTTAATACCAATTTTATAATATATATATATACATATATATATATATATATATATATGTAATAATGCAGAAGTTTTTATGCATAAATTAAATATTAGGTTTCAAAAATTTTTAAAAATCTTAACCTGTACATATACATAGTTGACAAAATAAAATGGAAACATTTCTGAGAAATTAATGACAGTTATGCAAAAAAGTTTCATTATCACTTCTTCAAAATTCATAAAATTCAATTTCAATTAATTCAACTTCATAAAAAAGAATCTAAATTCAAAAATAAAATGCATCAGATTCTTTCAGTAATTTATTCTAAATTTTTTATACTGACTCTTCTATAAGACAATTTAAAGCCACTGCATATAACTGTTAAAGCCTATTAGCGATATTTTTTTACTACTTTACCATCATAAGAATGAAAATAAGCACACGATTGAAAAGTTGAATCTGTATAAAACTGAACCTATTATGTTCTATATTAAAAGGTTATATCATTTTAGTCACAAAATTAGTTGCACATTTCCCTTATTAACAGTAATATGATAGATTCTATAAAGTATAAACTATCAACTTTAAATTAATTGGCAAGGACAATTCAGTTCTCAAAAAATGCATATAAAATTCCCATGTTAAAATACACTATTTTGTTCATATTTTTAATATTCTTATGTTTTTGTTGTTTTTTGAAATTATGCATAAATCAAAATCTATTAAAAAGAAGAACAAATGCGTCAATATACTTCAGTTACACAAGAATGATCAAAATATTCAACATAAAATATATAATAATGGACATTAATTTTTTAATATTTCATCTTCAGTAATCTGTAATTCAGTTTTGGCAAATATAACAATATGACCGAAAGCAATTAATTGGTTGATTTCAGAGTATTATTTCATTTCATTCCATCATCCAAAAGGATTAGATAACTTGATTTATTTGGACGCACTGAATTGTAATTATTATGTCAATAAGCAATAAGAATATTTTTGCCTTGAGGATCAATGTTATTTAGTTACTGATCATTACTTATCAATAGCAAAAATATACAAAAAAGATTCTTAAAACAAAAATTGAAAGAAATATGTATACATTGTAAAAATCTGAATGTTTTTAAATTAGTTCAATAAATTATAATTCCTTAAAAATAATTGAATGGGAATGCATGCATAGAGACAAACTTAAAGGCAGGATATATAAAGAAATAGAAGCTAACAAGGGAAAAATAATTAATGTTCATAAAAAAATTCTTTAAAATGTATTAATTACTTATTAGCATCATCAAACTTTATATAGATTGTATTAAATATTTAATTTTAGCAAATTCCAAAAATATTTAGTTAATCGAAATTATAAAAAAATGAATACAGAACATGAAATAAACAATGTTACGTTATGCTGTGCATTACTAAAAAAGAAAAAAAAAATGGTTTAGTAATATAACATTTTTTTTAAAAATGGTTTAGTAATACAATATTAAAGTAAACAAAAAATATATAAGTAATTATACAATCAAATGTTCGTTAATTTTTCTGACAGTCATTTGACTGAGACAGGATTAATGGTACAAGAGCAAAATTCAGCTAACAAATATGGTTTAGCAATCCAGTAAAATTTTCATAACAATGCAAATTAAAATGCATTCAAAGATTAAAAAATTTCATTAGTCATTCAGGAGAAGTATCACTGAAGTATTATACTAGAGTTTACAGTAACACGCAATTAGAAATTTATATTATCGTAAAATATTTGACTGAAAACTTTTTATAAATAAAAGGTTTATCAAGAAAATTCCATATTTTACATTATTGTATAAAATTAAACAATAATAGTGTTGGTAAAAATATTTAAAAGCACTTTTAATGACGTTGATTAAATCATGTTTATTAATATGAGTCTATAAAATATTACTACGCTATTATTCATGAAACTTAAATTTGTCAAAACAGAACTGTCAAAGCGGATAAAAAAATTCAATTTCTTTGTAAACACAATTCGGTATAGTGATACGTTGAGTAGTTGGAATGCTGTTGCAATTTCTATCTACAAAAAGGCTTGATTATAGTGTGTATTCATAATTCTTTTTAACGTGCAGTGAGAGATGAATATTTTTGTTTTTGTACCAATGACTCTGTACAGCCCTAATTAAACTCTTTTGTTTTTCATTTTGAGTACAAAATTCAAAACAGTGTCGTCCTTTCATCACAAAAGTTTGATTCCTGTATTCAACTCTCATTTTCTTTGGAAGATGCGATAGGAAAACCCTATGAGAAACATAAATTGAATACGACTTTTTATATTCTTAAAAAGAGCAATAACAAAGAAACTGATTGATTTCGTTAAAAGAAAATTTTGCGGCCAATTAAAACATCAAAATTGGCATTTTGAAAATATTTTAAGCCTAAACTATAGAAAATCAATGACTGGATGCTGATTAACATCTGAACCTGAAATCTTGGCCCTTGAAGTTCTTCTTAATAAAACATTTCACCTCAAATCAATCATCAAAATTGAACGTATAAGCTCAAAACAGACACAATTTGAATGATACATTGGTCCATACACTTTATGCCCACTGCTTCAATTCACAATCTAAATATTAATTGCTGAATACTTTGAACTTCAAAAAGGTTAGGGGCGTGTTTCTTTAAACTATATCGCGCAACTGTAGGTAAAAAATGTTGTTTCTATTGGAACTTGTCACTAACAAGCCTGTTGGCGAAGTCAGCAATTTCACGCTAGAAATTAACATTGCTTGTTTTCAGTTGCGTCATCTGGGAGACAGAGAACGACTTAGTTATTCATGTGTCACAGACCTTTTTGCTTGGAGGACCTCATTCACAGATTGTGATTTGCACTTGAATAAGGAAATGATTACCTTAAAACCAGTACTACCATTGTCTTCACTTGGAAGTCTTTTTTGCCATGAGAGATTTATACGTCCACTGGCCACCTTATACACGAAGTCTTCGGCCGACGGGGTTCGAATTCACACATCAAGGGCTACGTACGCAATGCCTTATCGATCAGGCTATATCAACCTCATATGCTGTATAACGTGCAAGGGAAAAAAAGTGAACATATTCTGAATCTCTACTGATAATGACGAAGAATGTGTATACACGCTCGGACCGTTTGACCTACAACTACAAAATTTGACCTTGGAATTCAAAAATATTTGCATTGGAGCATTTTTTTTTTGAAGTTTTACTTTTAAACAGAATTTTTAAAAATTAAAACAAAGCTAAATTTTGGCCTCTTCCCGTGACAGCTTTAGAAAATACCTGAACCCAAAAATAATATTTAAATCACCTTACCTTTAAAAAGAAAACCTTTTTACTAATATCATTTTAAATGTTGTGAAACATTTTTTGTTCTCCAAATTTTTATGTATTTTTTGTGCTATTTTCGTTAGTAAATTTCATTGTTGAATTGGAATTTAGCCCATTTTCAATGTTTCATCAAACATTTAATTTCGTGTTTATTTTTCATTGATAAAACCTGAGGAAGAAGGATTCTTGTACATCTAGTAGTCTGTATGAGAAATAAGAAGTCTTACATTATTGCGAAAGTTAGAAAATAGATGAACCATCCGGTTAAATTTTTAACAACCGTGATATGATGGGATGTGACTTCACTAGATTGTTTCATAAACAAGATAAGTAGAACATGTTTAGAAGGAATTAATTTAATATCTGTCGTAATTTAACGTTAATTTTTTTGTTGTTGGGGGGATAGTGAGCATCAAGCTGCGCATAAGAGATTAATTGAAAATAAACACTGTCAATATTCTTTGCGAATCAGATGATCGTCAAAGCAGGCTCATTATAAATATTGTAAAAAATTTGAAAAAAAAAAATCTTTTCGTTTTTTAAAATTATTACCTCATCTTTTGGAATATCATAATTAAATTAAATTAATAGGCTAAGTATTCAAACAATATTAAAATAAAGCATTGTCATCAAGAATATACAAGCTCAAAGTTTTTGAGAACTCTAGCATATAAGGAAGGAATTCAAAATCGAAACCGACGAGCCGAAATGAATGAAGCTAGTTATCATCTAAGAAACTTAAGAGTCGTAAGGATTCAGAGAGATGTTCTTCTATTGTTGTTGCTGTTGGCACTTGTCATAGACAAGCCCACTTACGAAGTCAGCAATTTTAAGCCGAATTTTAGCATCTCTTGTTTCAGTAGTGCCAAGAAACTGAGGAATAGCTCTTACTTACTTATGCATTACAGCCCTTTTAACGGGAAGAACTTTATTCATGCATTTCATTCACTCATCCACACATCATAATCTAAACCTGAATCAGAGAACGACCACTTCTGATACAATACCCCCAGTGGTATAGTCTACACTTGGAGAGCTTTATTGCTGCGACAGATTAATACGTGTTCCGGCCACCATATACACCGACAGTATTCGGCTGATGGGGTTCTAACTCACAACTCAAGGAAAGCGAATCCAACGCCCTCCATACAGGCTATCCCTGCCTTAGTGTTCATCTTCAAGACCAAGTGGTTGTAAATCCTAAACCGATTCGATAAAAGAAGGGCAGTATCTGTAGACTTGATGCTACCTTTGATACTTGGTTAGTACTCCGAGATGATTCAGTTCACATTGCCAAAGGTGAAACTATCTGCATCCCAGGTAATCTCTTTTTGTAAATATCAACAACCCAGGAATGAAACCCTTGTGGCAATGGTGCCAAGGATCGAACGTGCGATGATTGGGTTTGAAGTCCAGTAACTTATCCATTCAAGAAATGCGAATGCTAGTGTCTGTTATTGGTTTATTAAGATATTAGCACACCCTTTTAGCTCTACATATTATTAGCATAGCATATTAGCACTACATTTTTTTCTTCTTTGCTCCGCTTCTTCGTGAGAAGTCTGAATACTGACTTTATTAATGCAACTTTAATTGTAAATACAACTTTTCTCCCATTTTTTTGCTTTCGACGCAACAATGGTCAAATATGCCTCGTTGATGAGAATAAGCGAAAAGGGAGAGAGATTCGAGTAAGAAATGCTCACTCACAAGTTGTCCTTGTAATTGACTATGGTTCCATTCAGATCTGGCCTTTTCTATGAAGGGTTCCGGGTACAAGAAATCGCTTTGGGTCCCTAAATTTTTAGCAAAGTAAAAATATGAACGTTCGCATATATATTTAATGATGCATGATTTTGTTTTTGCTGTTAAATACTCCAGAAAAATGACAATATTTCCAATTTCTTTATTGATTGTGCAGCAAAAGCGTTTAAGCAGTATACCCATCCATATGCTTGACTGAAGATAATAATTTATTTCATTTTAATTTGCTGAAAGGGGGTTCAGAATTAATGATATTTTGTAATTGGCAATGTAAATGACTGAAAAAAAAATATTACTTTAGATAGAAACAAAAAAAGATAGTTGATGATTTGCAAGTCTATCTGAACTCAGCCTCGACTTCTGGGTGCAGGGCACGCCGCTCTGTCTTAACATGTCTGAAGGAGATTTCCTTATTCATAAATGAACCTTTCCCACTTTTTTATAGATATTACTGCGTTCTTTGCCTATTAAAGGCGTCAGTCGATGCTCAACTAGCTATATAGAAACAAGCTTGTAGACTTTTAGTATGTGTAACATTATAAAAGTTTAGAATACGTATTTAATTCTTAATCCTGGTGCCGACCCTTCACAGTCGTGGGGCCCAGGTGCATAGTACCAGCCCCACCCCCAGATGGCCGGCAATAGTTCCATTCTTGAGATCATTCCAAAATTGCTCTTGTGTTTCTTTAAACAGAGCATAAATATAAATAAACTGAATAAAGCAATGAATTCAGCATTCAGTCATTAGCATAGAAATAGTATTAGCTTGAGTATCTGATACATCTTCAACATTCAGTTTCTTTCTTGGAATTAGTATTAAATTGAATAATTGATATAGCACAGGTGAAACTGGCGAACTATTAGAGAGTCATCTAGGCGTGGTTAAGATCTTGTCTAGTCTGCTAGGCGACACACGCACACCGGACGCGATATCCGTACATTACACTTTCCAAAATCAGTTTTTTTTTTCTTTCAATATTCTCTTCCCACTCATAATTATTTTGAATGTTGTGATTTGACGCCCATCAAAATAATTACCAAATGAATTCACTCTACGGTTTTCGTTGACATGCTCAAGAAGTGTTTCGGAAGTTAATTCGTCATTACCGCAATTTATCCGCCAATATAAGTCGCCAATTACTCCCGTTAGAAGAAAATTATCCATTCTCGAGTCTGAAACAACCGTAGGTTTGATGTAGAATGTCCCGCAGAAGTAATGAAGTGGATAAACCAACGCAGTTTTTGGAAACCCACACGCGGAAAAAGTCAACTCTGTTCAACAACCCGTGTTTATTTGTTTATTTGATTCTTTTTTTCCGTCGTAAATACGACAGCCTAATATTTATTTATTTTTTATCCCTTTAAAAAGAAAACACCAGGCTGTTTGTTGATTTAGAGAGAAGTGAATAATGCTTACTTTTATCTGAATGTGCCCAAACAAATAAACTTCGTGAGACAGCAGGCACAAAATAAAATCTATAATCGCTCCAGTTTCATGGTATTAAATTAGATTTTACAGCACATTTAAGCACTTAAACTTGTCTTTCGGACAAATTATGTTGGCAAGGAAACATTGTAAAGTCATTTTTAAGCTCGCTTTTCCTGTTTTTATTATAAAAAAGTTAATGGCGACATCTTAAGTGAATTGACCCTTTTAAAAGACTCGCCAGAGAATGCAAATAACGGGCCCTTTTTCTCTTCAAACTTTTTAACACATTTTTTTAAATTCGATTTTAATTTAGTCTTGAGATCAATAGTTAAAATGACAAATTTTGGCAAACAAACAGCTGAAAGACTAATTGCAAATCACTATCTAAAAAGTTGGTTTCGGTATATAGTTGGTACAAAAAGATAGAGCACAAATTTCATAATGATTTTAAACAAAATGGTACAAAAAATTAAACTTTAAATAACACAATTCAAATAATAATTAGTAATAGTATTGGACATTTCCATCGCAAAGCATTATTATTAGCATTATTACAAGCATTTTCGATTTAAGCATAACTGTACATAAATGTCCATTATAGTTTCTATAAACATAAAAGTACCGAATAAAAACTTTGTAATTAATTAGAACAATACAATTACAATAATATTAATCATAATAATATAATAAGATCGATTCCTCAGATTTAATAATTAAACCGGCTGGTACTAGACGAGTTGCTGTCGCCGAAAAAATAATATTAAGTGCAGTCAATCAGCAATTTTAAATGTTTAATCGAAATAGGATGAATGGTACGGCTGTATATAAAATACGAACAAATATCCTTTTTTGTATATTAGATTTGTGAATTTTTTTAGAATTGCAATACTTGTTTTTTTAGAATGGTAATGAAAGAAACTATTTATTGTGTCTCGTGATTCGTTTAATATTCGTTCAGAATTCTCAAGATTAATTTTAAGAAAAGGTGATTTAAAATAGTTTCTTTTAAAATTGATTAAACATAGAAAATATATTTATACCAAAAAAGCGTTAATATAGTTGAAAAGATAATATTTGGAAATTAAGATACTGAAAAATTATTTGTACTGTAATATTTTTGGTAATTACTGCAAAAAACGCTAAAATTTAAAGAAAAATCTACCTCCCAGGGTCTCACCCAAGTTTTCTCGCATAATCTGTCATAAAGTTGTTACCTCTGAGAACGACTTGCATGACACTTGCGTACTAAAGCTAAAAGCTTACGTACTAACCTTTAACTTTGTTTTAGCATTTTTCCTGAACTTATTGTGTCTCCTCGGCGAGTTATTTGGAGATGAATCCTTGGTCAATAGATGCGGTTGAGATTCGAATATTTTAAATTTAATTTTAGATAATTGTACTATCCCTATAACCACCCCGTAGGTATAAACAATAAGCTGACCCAGTTCCATCGCAATTAGATGAACGGTTTAGGGAGGCATTAGAGAGATACAGACAAACATTCATTTTTTTTTACATAGATAAAAGCGCTAAGTTAAACATTTTGATGCCACTAAAATTGTCTAGTGCTCGGAGTCTCTTGGTGTTGAGAGATTTTTAGCCTGGGGGAGGATTAATATAATTGATTCTTTTACTTGATTTTTGTTTGTGATTAACATGCCTTTAACTGAACAGATGAATTATGAAATTTATCCCTGTTATTTGTATAAATAAATATTTATCTTATTACCTATATTATATTATTTATTATTCTTTCTATAACGGAAACGATTTTTTTCCCAGACAAAATTACTTTGATCATCGTTTTGGAATACAGTATTATATTCAGTGAGTAACGAGAATAAAAGTAATCTATATCCATACTTATAATAAAGCTCAATGTGTGTGTGTGTGTGTTGGCGCTCTTCAGGCCAGACCATTGGACCTACAGCAACCAAATTTCGTACATTTATATCTTGTAGGTCGGGAATGTGCACCTCCAAGCCCTTTTTTCGAATTTTTAATTAGAATTCGAATTAATTAAAATTTAAGCGCAATTTCGACGTTTTCCCACTATAACTTCCGAAAATATAACTGTACAAACATGATTTTGATATCAATTTAAAGATTAAAAAATTAGCTAAAAATTAAAAAGAAAAATTTTAATTTATGATGAAAGCTTCTATTTTTAACGAATTTTAAAAGAAATATTTTAACCAATGCTTTTATCACGTGACTGGATAAAATAAAAGAATGCCGGAAGTTCGAATAAAAAAAACTATCATCGCAAAATTAATCTAAAGAAATGCAACTTTTAACATGTGACTGGATAAAATAAAAGAAATATAAAATGTGATATTTTCTTAAAAAAAAAAAAATGTAAAGCAAAGGATTCTATGATCGTTTGGAATATCTAAATAATTAATTCAATAAATCTTCTTTACGGTAAACCTGATCGAATTTAGACAGGATATGCATTGGAATCCCGACTTCATGGCATATTTCTATTATCGTTTGCAATATCCGTATCATTCATTCAATATTTTTTTTCATTATAAAATGTGATAGTTTCTAAAAAAATAAATGCAAATCTAAGGTTTCCATAAAATCTGCAAGAGCACGTCAAAGGGAAAAAATTAGGTTTTATCACCGTGTTGCCATCATTTTGACGGAAGTTCAAATTAAAATAAAACTATCATCGCAAATTAAAAATTAAGGAATGTAACTTTCAGCACGTGACTAGATAAAATAAAATAAATATAAAATGTGATATTTTCTTTAAAAAATGCAAGGCAAAGGATTCTATGATCGTTTGCAATATTTAAATCATTAATTGAATAAATTATCTTTATTTATACAGGATAGAATTTATACAAGATATGCATTCAAATTCCTTTCCAATGGCCAATTTGTAAAATATTATTAATAGGCATATATATTGTTTAATACTATTAATTTGATCTAAATGAAGTAAATAATTACATTTTATGTAGTTTGAGTCAAACAATGCATTTATGAATAATGAGTTTTAGATTTCTTCATATTTTGCTCTGTGAGCCATATTTTATAAAATATTTTTATTAATATTTTAAATTAAAGTTGCTACATCAATCAGTCTTCTAAATCAATCATTAAAACTGACTGACTTATAAAATTAAAGAATATTATTAGTAAAACGCGTTCTTTTAGAACTTTCAGTCCATCATCTTAAAGAAAATATTAATTTCAGGCCAATCAATGCCCGGAGTTACTTCAAGGCTAATGAATATGTGATTTAATTGAAAATTTTAGAACCCATTACTCATGGCGAACCAGCTGGTCGCCAAAGGCGGCTAGTAATTAATACAATTCTAAATATTGGAATACGATGAAACAATTATAATAAAAACAAGAATTACAAGATTAAAATCTTCGTCCAGTATAATTGATGTTTTTTTCCTGTTATTTTTCATAAATACCACAATCTATTATAAATCATTTTATTTCTTCCTTCTTTTAATGAATCATAAGCTTTAGGTGCAGGAAATGAAGAGCGAAAAAAGTATTCCTCAGAATATTTAGAAGTAAATCGCAAATTGGAAGCAAATTCCGATCATTCTGAAATTTATTCATATTATTACGATAAAGAAGTTGAAATTAGACAACTTTTTCTATTAATCATTATGAATCAATACATATTCATATATTAAAATATTATCTTTAACCTCTGCCGTGAAGAACCATTTGAATTGAGCATTTGAGAAAAAACTTTTCTTTAATGCTCATTCTTTTGTCTTTAATGTTATTTTGCATTATGATAAAACTTTCAAACATCTTATCTTTTCATTTAAAAAATAACATAATATTTTATTGCATTTAGAATAATTTATGAGTATCAATATGAAAATAGTTTTTCTGATTTTTAACCACACTGATGGAAGGGATGCTAAATAATAATGTTTAAAATTATACAAAATTAATTCACAATACTTCGAAGAAAAATTAATACGAATATTTAAAAACTAAATACAAAAAAAAAAAAAAATGTTTTCCTTACACTCAAGTTCCACAATCCCGTTAGTATTTAAGGGATAAAATTGAATGTGCAATCAGAATTTTAGACAAAAAGAAAATCTATCTCTAAAATTATGCAAAGGCTTTATTTCGGGGCCCAGTGCACCTAGCTTTTAATCTGAGCCTGCCTAGGCAATTGTTGTTGTTGTTGTCGTGTCCGTGTTGCAATGGCAACACGGACACGACAACACGGAAAGAGGCTGCAATGGCTTCTGAAGGTAAATACCCCTGAGCATCCGAAGGCAGAAGTCTGACTTCTAGCTCAAATGAAGGCGACACACACACATTCGCTTGCACAACCCCTTTTTACAGGGGGACTCATTCACGCATCTCACTGATAGAACACAAGGAAAGGGCTTCCCCATGATCTGGGGAAGATAACGGGGATCACTACCCCTTTAGCCAGGACGCCGGCTGCGTAGGCAGTTGCCTACTTTTTTTTATTTAACACGTTGACTGCCAACTATGCGATAACTGGTAGATTGGCTTCTTTTCTAGGACCCAACCATCTATGTTATGAGATGACACCTTCTCTGCTACAGTTAAAAAACAGCAAAGAAGGGGTCATCTCATCAGATAGATGGTCCTGGTATCAGGCGAGGGTGGTGGCAGTGAAAGCGTTAATAATTCAGCTCCTATGACAACTCGCATTACCGAAAACACGTGACAAAACAATGAGAAATATATTCCATAACAACTGTTTGTGTCACTACTGATAACATGGTGATTTATTTATTTATTTACTTATATGAAACCGCGGTGTCTTGATCGTAAGGTTGGCTTTGGAATTATAGGGTTTGAAGTTCGATTCCACCAATGAACCGTCGTGTAAGCAGGTCTGGTGTACTTTAAGTCCGTCAGGGCCAAGCTCCATTGATGTGGTGTGGAAGTTTGGAGAAGGTGTGACACGTCAGGTGAGTAAGTAATCAGAGAGTAATGCAATCGTCCGAATTATGAACTCGAGATTTCAACGAATTCCTAAAACATTTGCTGGCCTGTGAACACAATAACTCAAAAACGGAATGAACTGGGCGGGTGAAGTTTGTTGTATACTCTTTACATAATATTTGTACATTTTATCAAATTTTGAATGAATTTAATACAAGTGAATAAAGACAAAACGCAATGAACTATTTGAACAATATTTCATACATAAATTTAGAAGCTTAAGTATGGATTTGTTTTATATTTCGAATAAAATCCATCAAGGAATTCTCCATCTGACTATCTATTGCTTGGCAACAGATTCTAAAGCCTTCCCGCTTTTCTGTATGTAATAGGAGGGGTTTATTTCGTCAAAATAGGGGTGAGAGGAAAGATGAAAAGAGGGGATTTTTACATTTAACAATAAAATAAGCTCGGATTACTCCTCGATTGAGTTAAAACAATACAGTCAGAAACGACATGCAATTCCCAAACACGTGAAAAAAAACTGAACAAAGAAGTAATCTAACAGATCAAAAATCAAGGTCCAAGAATGACGAATAATTCCCGAAATGCGCTCATCTTTCCGCTTCTCTCCCCTTCATGAGATAGAATAGTCGAAAAGTGATCGACTCAAAATACTGAAAAGAATCAGTATCTGCACTTTTGGACGCATATAGATGCTCGAATAAAAAATCACAATAATTTAGATCAGAGTTTCCCAAACTTTTTTGTGTCGTAGACCCCTTGCCATGTTTTTCCGTATTGAATAGACCCCCTACTTACCTGATATTGATTTCCTGTAAATTTTTAACTGTAGTGAAGTTTACTGTTAAAAACTTAAAGTAAAAACACATGTTAATTTATACATTTATTAATTGAATATAAATTTATACTACTCAAAATAAAATTTCGTATCTGTTATGTAAAATCTATGTAACGTGAAATAAACATAAAATAAACTAACATAAGCAAAAAGTCAATATTTTGATTCGGACATGGCATCAGTCATCTATGGGCAAAATAAAATTATTTAAATAAGCTTACAGCTTACACAATTTTATAAACATATTAAAAAAATTTTTACTTCATAGGTACTTTTATGAATAATGTAAATGTTTTGATATTATAAGATAGTATGATGTGAGTAAATAGGTACTATCAGTGTATGTGTTGAGATTTACTATCGTGGATCCCCATTTTCATTTCATGGACCCCCAAATTTTTTTTCCGCTGACGTAGACCCCTTGCAGGTTGTCATAGACCCCTAGGGGTCGATATAGACCACTTTGGGAATCACTGATTTAGATAAATGTCAATTGGCATCCATCTAAATGCAAATTTTTATAAAACTTGGAACCAAACCTGTAGAAAAGTAGAACCTGTAGAACCTATAGGTTCTCGGGCATATAAACCAGATAACTTAAAAACACAACAGCTTACTTTAATGACATTCGGTATATGTCCTTGTTTCTAGAATTATAATTCTCTACTCAATTTTGGTTTGTATTGGTTAAAAATAAGGCATCCACTGACTACGGCATCCATAATAAGGCATCCACATACTACTGCACCTCTAATAAGGTATCCTTATTCTTCACTATACTACAAAGTACAATGTAGATGTGCTAATAAATGTAGATGGCTGCAGTAGCCTGGTTGGTAGAGCGTCAGTCTCGTAACCGAAAGTCGGTTCATGGTCAAAGCTGAAAAATGATTTAATTATGCACAAAGAATTGCGCTAAACTAAATACTTTCGATCTTGACTTCTAACATTCAGTGGATATAGCTTCGAAATTCATCTTAAAGGAGTTCGATTCATCCAAAAATTCGAATTAAGGAAAACATGATCTAAAAATGAATAGAGCAGGGGTGCTCAGACTTTTCCAGGATCCTAATTTTTTTTCCAAATATCGCGATCCACCCTGGTGTGCTAAAAAATGGCCTACAATATTTATTATCGCTTAATAATAAAAGCGGAATATGTACTTATTTACAAGCATAATAATGATAGCCACAAATATAATAATACCAAGCTTAGTTTAGTTATTCTAATGTCCCATTTTGAAGCAACATTAGGTCTATTTTTGGGACGGACCTCGTCACTTTGAACTACGATCAGATGTCGAGAACGATTCCTGGGCTGTGACCCCCTCTCTAAACTTCCACACCACACCAGCGGGAGAACGTTTGGCCCCAACGGATTTACGGTGCACTAGACCCGCTTACACGGTGGTTCTTTGATGGAATCGGGCCTCGAACATTCAACCCTCCGGTTGCGAAGCCGAGACCACCAACCAAATGATGTATTTAATAGCAAACATTATTGTTGTTGTTTCCTGTGGAACTTGTCACTGACAAGCCCGCTGATCACTCTCAGCGATTTTAAGACTAAATTAGCTTCCCTTGTCTTTTCAGTAGCGCCAAATAGGGCCAAGAGTACGACTCATGCTTCACATTCGCTTGCACAACCCTTTTTTACAGTGGGGCATATTCCCACTACTTACAGATAGAACACAGAAAAACAACCATGCTCGAACCGGGACGCCCAGAACACTGGGAAGACACGCAACCCTATGCCAGGACGCCGGCTAATGTCAAACATTTCATAGTGTATTAAAAAATAAATAATTTTCAACTAAAGTCAGTTCTCGTATTGTAGTTAAAAAAAGACTTAGTCTGCATATTGTCTGCTAATCTTGAATATCTCGGTATATAATTACTAAGATTGCACTGGTTTTTGATTAGTTTAGTTTAGTTATATTAACGTCCCGTTCA
>JAPMOQ010023868.1:538858-561025 GCA_026543055.1 Argiope trifasciata | reverse complement strand
GATTAGTTTAGTTTAGTTATATTAACGTCCCGTTCACTGGTTTTTGAATGATCGCCTGTGAGACGGGAACGATACATTGTCTTGATTCTTTCATCCTTGAAAACGCAGATTAGCACAGCCAGATAGAGCCAAAGAACGATATTATATGATATGCATTTTTTAAAAATTTGGATATTTTACTTCGCCCATTAGATTCAAACTACTCCAAACTCAATCGTATTATTAGGTTCTGAACTAGGTGCTTTTTAACCACATGACATACGAATTTAAACTGCCTAATTAAACGACGAATTTAATACTTCCTGATTGGAATATTTACTATTATTTTAATTCCTTTATTAATAATACTTTTCAAGTGACTTTTTTCATTTTGAATTATTTAAAACTTTTAATTTAGTTGCAGATTAAAAATTCAATCATTCGATGGGCGTCTCAGACACGTCATTGTATGCGAAGTGGTTAAAATTATGCCATTTTAAGAGAGCAAAATTTCATTTTCCTCGAGAGATAAAGAGAATATATAATTTATATTTTCAGTTATTTCTTCCACATTAACATTGACAAATGGGTAACACATGAATGTAACATTGGCTATAGTGTTGTAAAATATTTGAAAATGCCCCTCGAATTAGGAGTAAAGTTTTCTCTTTGTTTAATGAGCCTCCATTTTTAAAGAATTCGATAGAAATATTTGTGAAATTTTTCGTTTGTGTTCCATATATTTTATTACATATTATATATAATATATTTCTTTTAGTATGCATGTTTTAGGCGTTAATAAATGCGGTCGACTTAATACTCACTCCTACAGAAGAGCAAAAAAAAATTTAGACAAAAATGTCTATAAATATTTATTTTTAAAAATAACAATTTGAATTGACAGCAAATAATTATTAAAAAAGTAATCATATTAATAAAGTGACAATAATGACAATTAAGAAACTTTTAATAACTTTTTAAATAAAAAAGTTAGTAAGTAAATAATTTTCATAAAAGTTTATAGCAGCACGTTCTCGAACGAATTCGAATTAAAAATTTCCGAATGAATCAAGTCTCTCTGTTCTGAAAATTTTGTGTCTATGATTTGTTGTGAATTTAGTTAGACATAATTAAACTTTACAGGAAGCCTCTTTTAGGACAAGTATCTAAAATCGTTATAAATTTCATGACAGAATTGTTAGTTTATTTTTTAAAAATTTCCTCTTAATTAAGTATCTCAAAATCTAACAGAGGTATTTACATAAAATAATATGGGCAATGAAATGAATCAAAAGATTTATTGTTGGTGATACACTTTTTAATTTATAGTTTTTAGAAAAATTAAGTTGTGAATTGATGAAAAAAATGTATATATGCACATATTTTTACACGTAACTTCTTTGTATGTCAAAATTTTTCTTAAATTTTGGTTCATTTCATTCGTCTTTATAGTCTATAACTTGTGTACAAAGGAAAATAGGATGACTGCATTACTATTTTGTGTAGAGTGCGAACCATTTTGGTTAAATTTCATTAAAGTTAACTACAAATTTTAATATTTCTAAAAAATATATTTTCAAAGAGTTTTCTTTTGTGTTAATAGTATTTATTTTATAATTAAAAATACATATAAAAATCACAATTTTAAATAATTTAAAAAAATTCAATTTTTTAAAATTTTTCCTTCGAACGCAGTCAGATACCTTAATTATGTTTCTAGCAATAGCAATTTGATGTGAAATCTGTAAAATAATGCTCAAATTTTGTGTTCTGGCATTCTAATTCGTTCTTCTTCGTTTTTAATTTACCGGCGTCCTAGCATAGGAGTGGCGAATCTTCCCCGTGATCTGGGCGTCCTGGGCTCGAGTCCCGGTTCCAGCAACCATGCTCTATCTGTGATGTACGTGAATGAGCTCCCTTATAAAAAGGGGTTGTGCAAGCGAATGGGATGCGTTAGTAGCTAAGACGTACTATTGGTCCTGCTGTTGTTTTCAATGGAACTTGTTATCGACAAGCCCGCTGTTCGCCGTCAGTAATTTTAAGCCTATACTAGCGTCCCTTGTTTTTCAGTAGCGCCAATTAGGTCCAACAGTACGACTTAGCTACTTCATGCTTCACACATTCGCTTGCACAACCCCTTTTTACAGGGAGGCACATTCTTACTACTCAGAGATTGAACACTTATTAATAACCATGCCCGAACCGGGAAAGCCCAGAACACGAGGACGACACGCTACCCCTAAGTCAGGACGTTGGCTCTCTTTGCGCTATTAGTAGGCGCATCCTTGGCTTAAAATCGCTGATTTCGTCATCAATCTTGTCCATGGTAGGTGCCATTAGAAACAACAGCATTTTCAGTTTCCTTTTGAACTAGCAAACAACTCAGACTAACTCGCAACGTAACTTGTCAGGATTTAAACAAAGAACTTTTCGCTCGAAGTATTTTAGAATGTTATATAAATATTTTAAAATTGGATTTTGTCGTAGACATAATATGATTATTCAAATTCACTAGCTCAACTTGAGGAAAAAAAAGAAAGAAAAATTTTTGAAAAGCGAGGAAAACATGATTTTGAAAACTGTTTCATAAACAATTTTTAATCATGTTTATTGTCGGAGAAACAATCTTAAAAAGAGAGAAAGTTTCTGGAATTGTTTGATACCAAGAACAAACAACTGTCGCTAAATGAAATTTCCTCCGAGATCTTGTTTGTCTACATTTCCGAAAATCCTACTCAAAAGATCACAACTGTTGGTATTTGAAGGCGAATAGTGTTGGTAAATGGTTACTTATCCGCTTGTTTGTAGTGGGGTTTGCTCTATCCTTTCGCTTTTATTGCATTTCTAAAACAAATTCTATTTCAAAAGTCATATTAACTTCTTGGTATCACAAATAACGCAACAGATCTTGAATCTCAAAAACAAAACAATATATTCCTTTTCTTTTTACCTTCTCAAAAATGAAATATGCAAAAAAAAAGTAGCAAAAAAAATTGAGGTTTTTGATGAACTTTTGCATTTTAGACCTCCTTCAGTTCAAAAAGACACATTTTTGGAATGTCTATCTGTCTGTAAACGTAACTCAAAAGCGCTTCTGAGTTCGACAGATGAAATTTGTGATAGGGGCACAAAACTTATAGATTTATTTTGATTTCTGAACAAAATTCATTCAGAGGCAATCAGTTTGTCTAGCTGCCCAAACACAAGCGACTACAATAGCAGAAAATTGTAAAGGGCTAGTTAGATAATATTTGATGCAAATAATGTGTTCACATATATTAAATTCAGTGTAAAATCTATCAAGGAATTGACCGCCTATATTTCTGTATTTTCACAGACTCGTAATCGCTATAATTCAGAAATTTTATTGAATCTGTCACATGTTCCTTGAGGATTTTCTGACAATTAAGCCCTGATTGCTTTTAAAAGTATCCGGAAATCAAATTTGTGTTTTAAACAAGTTTTTTTTAAAAAAAAAATTGATTAAGAGCAAGCCGTGGCACATAATTACTACTTTAGTAAAAAAAAATGCATACGAACTTTGATACATATAAATGACTGCGTTTTTGAACTATCACATTTACAACATTTTGAAAACAGAGACCGACAGACAGTCCACATCTTGTTAGATTTGACTCACAATTTGACATATAGCTACACTAGAGATGTTAAACCTGTGTGCCGAGTTTTATCTTTCTAATTTTCTGTAGCAGGGTGTGTGTATTTAATCCAAGGAAAAATTCTTTACTTTTCCTTGTTTATTTTCACAAACACACATAACTATATATATACAAAACATGGGCGACGATCACAGATATACAAGGAAACATATAACATATATAGTGAAATATAGAAAGTGTCCTTAACAACGAGCGAATTAAGTAATAATTATTGCCGCTAACGGAGAGCGAGCGGGTGCCTACCTGCACGAGTTACATATCAACAACCGGATCTGGTTGTTTGTGTGAAAAAGAAAAAATCTCAAGAGCGCTCCCCTCGCATTCCAAACCTACTTATGGGTTGGAGCATATTGCGCCATCTATGTTCAGTATTCATTTATACATATGAATAAATATGCAAAGAATGAACAGCATACAAAGAAAATAATCAACTAAAAATAATTGAATCACATAAACATTCTCCCTGTTTTATTTTTATATCATGTTAACTTATATTCGAACAGCCGGACAGACAGATTTCCCAAGGAAAGGACTTTACTCAAAATTTTATAGAAATCTGTAAGTTTAAAGTGTGTGTATATATGCAGTGTGCGCCAGAGAAACTTACTTATTTGAAAGGTCAATAAAAACAAAAGTAATTCAATTATTGTTTTAATTCTTTTTTTATTTGAGAGTACAATATCCCAATTTTTTTTTCATACAGTTTTGAAAATAATATCGATTAAATGGCAACCCCCATTGCACTTACACTGATTAAGTCGATTTTTGAAGTTCGCGTCCACTCTTTGCAGCATATCAGTCGGTATGTTGGCAATGGCATAGCGAATGTTGTTCTTGAGGTGAGCTATTGTCCGTGGTCGATCGACATAAACCAGGGATTTGAAAGTGAGCCTTGTCACTGAAAAAAACGACCGCGTCTTCAGACAGCTTGTGAAGCAGCATTTCACATGCATTTTGACGGGCAACAAAATCGCGTTCAGTTAATTCTTGCACAACAGCCAATTTATAGGAATGAAATGGAAGGTCTTGATAGAAAATTCGTCGAAGAGTGGTGTCAGAAATTCTCAGAGCAGCTGCGTGTTTGCGAGCAGAACACAGAATTGACTGCCTCACTCTTTCGACATTTTCCGGAGTTCTGGTGGTCCGTTGATGTCCATTTATGGGTTTAGCGACACTCCCGAAATGAATTAATCCTCAAGAGAATGGAATTAAGGCCAGGAACGGGTCTGTGAGAAATCATTTCAAAGAGAGCTCTGAATTCACGTTGGGTAGCAACAAGTGAGCGACCGTTAGAAAAGAAGTGAAGGCCCGCTGCCCTCTAGACCAAAGCAGGATGGCAACCGACTATAGAGAGAAAAAAACTTGGGGAATTTCCCCTCCAGTAGCACCACAATCACCCCTCTACCCACCCAACTCACCACTCGGGAGTTTTTTCAAATAAGTGAGTTTCTCTGGTGCATGCACCTTGTATATATATGTGTGTGTGTAATGAAATTCTAACGTCTAATTTAAATCCTGATTAATTTCTAAAACTTTACCTTAATTTAGTTCATAATTTAGTTCATAGTAACTTCATTCTAAAATATTCTCTTATTTCCTGATTCGATTCCATTTCTCTTCTTAATTCATTCAAGAGACGCTTTGTAAAATTGCTGAATCAGCTAAAAGCCGACTTTCACACGTTCCGCAGGAAGAGCTAGATGAATGTCCAATAAGCACATTCTTCTTTAGAGATCCCTGTGTTTCCCCTGCTTTGAAAGTCACATGCTCAGAAATCTCTATGATAATCTGATAATCTTAATAATATATTGGCGCTGTAAACAATCTTTTCCCTATCAAAATATGTTATATAGAGGGGGGGGATTAACTTCTGCCCCTTTTTCGTCACTTCTGCTTATCCACGTTGCTTGTAAATATGCATGCCTGTCTCCGTAGATGGAATAAAGCAAATTTAGGAATGAAAAGTCTTCTTCAATTCAATGTCTTTGAACTGCAATCTACTTCCAAAAATTTTAATCATATATATATATGTATGTATATATATATATATATATGAATCATTCAACACTTGCGTGAAGTATTCATTTCCATGTGTTTGTTTAGATTCTCATTTTTAGAAGATAAGATCTGAGGAATCAGTTCACAATCTTTTTTGAAAGGATAACTTGAAATTCCTTTTGAGTCATCAGTAAACGGGCATTTCGATACTTCATTCACCTTTATCATTCTACTGAATCATCTCCTGTAAGAGAAAAGGAAAGAGATAATAATGGCAGGAAATCACACGGAGCTGATGGGCTTTGAGCAGAGGGAAATCGCTTGCTCACAAACGAGCAGTACTTCAAACGCTGCTCAAATAATGGCCTCGTAACATGCATTAACTACAAGTGTTAACATTAAGATTTTGATATTTTTTTTTGGTTTCACATTTCAACAGTATTAAATATGCAGTTTTAATATCTGTAACATAGGATAGCTGACTTAAAACTGCGTTCCAAAATATGTTTATTCCTTCATAGAAAAAAATTATTTTTCTCTCAATAATTATTTTATAGCTGAAGAAGTGAGGATATAAATACTACATGGTAATTATAGATAAAATTTATCTATACTTATATTAAAGCTCAATGTGTGTGTGTATGTGTTGGCGCTCTACAGATCAGACCGTTGGACCTACAGCTACCAAATTTGGTACATGTATATCTTGGAGGTCTAGAATGTGCACCTTGGAGCCCTTTTTTTTGAATTTTTAATTAAAATTTGAATTAATTAAAATTTAAGCGAAATTTCGACGTTTTTCCGCTATAACTTCCGTAAATATTATCGGACAAACATAAATTTTACATCAATTTAAAGATAAAAAAATTAGCTTTCTAATGGTATCAGTGTTTTAATGTATAACTTAAGCCTCTATTTTTAACGAATTTTTAAAGAAACATTTTAACCATTTTTTTTTTAGCACGTGACTGGATAAAATGAAAGAAACATATGATATTTTCTAAAAAATTAAATGCAAAGCAAAGGTTTCTATAATCGTTTGCAATATCTAAATAATTAATTCAACAAATCTTCTTTATTTACAGTAAACCTGATTGAATTTAGACAGGATATGCATTGAAATCCCGACTTAATGGCATATTTATGTAATCGCTTGCAATATCTGTATCATTAATTCAATATTTTTTTTCCATTATAAAATGTGATAGTTTCTAAAAAAATAAATGCAAAGCCGAGGTTTCTATAATCGTTTGCAACATCTGAATCATTTATTCAATAATTTTTTCCCCTTTTTCGCTTTTTTTTAAAAAACATATTTAATATTTTGGCAACATCACCGAAAAAAACATTTTTAATTTCAAGCCAATCAATGTCCGGGATTACTTCAAGGCTAATGAATATGTGATTTAATTGAAAATTTTAGAATGCATTACTCATGGCGAATCAGCTGGTGGCCAAAGGCGGCTAGTATTAAATATTGATGATGTATTCCCAAGCAATAAAACCAAAGAAAACAATTAAACAACAAATAAGAAGGAGGGGAAAAACAGTGAACTAAAAAGGAAGAAACTGGCAGAGTGCCAATTTCTGAATTTCCCTATCATTAAAGATAATTTGATAAGTTTTGCGGGTCTAACAGCTCTATTTTTCCCAATCATATGTTATTTATTCCGTTATAAATTAGGGGTCGGCAACCTGCGGTTCGCGAGGCACATGCGGCTCTTTTGATGTGAAGTTGCGAATCTCAAGTTCCACAAGAAAAATTAATAGCTTATTATCAAAACACATGAAATAAGAAAATATATTTTTAAGTACCTCTTCTCTCAACCGCGTCAATTAACATAATCGTTATTGAGAATACAAATGAGATCAATATGGAGCCATTTGGGATTGACGCTGGATGGCTTCAAATGCAGTTGTTGGATTTGAAAACGAAAGACTTGTCGATCGGTCTAATCCCACTTGGTCATATCAAGCCGAATAAGCTGAGCTCTTTCGAATGAAGGCAGAGGTGTGCGCATTTCACTGTGAACGAGCACCGTTCAGGCGAAAGGACGACTTTGCTCGAACACACACGACACAACCCTTTTTAAAGGGAGCCTCATTCATCCATCCGCCAGTCAGAATTTAGTTCCAAATTAGAGATCGACTGATCCCTGATTCAGTACCCCCAGAGGTATCATTTGTTATGGGAACTTGGAGGACCTACTAAACGTGCCCCCACTGCCATGAACCAACACGTCTGTATGTTGCCGAGTCGAGGACAGAACTCGCTACCTTTCGGTTGCGAGACTGATGCTCTACCACCCAAGCTATCGCGTCCCTCCAGAGACTTGTGGTGTGGCAAGTTCACAGAACTCTAGAGCAGATTGGAAGATTTGGAGGCAAAGAAATGCATGGACATCTCGCAGCACAAGTGGATAGTTCTAAAAGAAATTCCACTAGTCGAGGTTCTCATATTCGACGCGTGGAATAGTTTTCCAGAATGCTACAGTGAGGTGAGGAAGTTGACATAGGGAGTGCTGACGGTCTTCGAGTCGATGTATTCGTGTAAACACATATTCGCTCTCTTGCTTGAATATAATAGAAAGTAAATTTAGAGGTGAACTAAGAAAAAAAAAATATAGAGTCGTGCTTGAAACTGAAAACAACATACTGTAAACCAGATTGAATCGAACTTTCATGAGCCGCTGTAGCCTGGTTGGTAAAGGGCCAGTCTCGAAGCCGAAAAATCCCAAGTTCTATCATCGTCTTTGCCAAAGACCGCCGTGTTGGCTCATGGCAGTTGGGGCATGCTAAATAGGTCTTCCAAGTTCCCATAACAAATGATACCCCTGGGGGGTACTGAATCAGGGATGAGTCGGTCTCTGATTTGGATCTAAATTCTGACTAGAGGATGGATGAATGAGTTCGACAGCTCCCTAAAAAGGGTTGTGTCGTGTGTTTAAGCGAAGTCGTACTTTCACCTGAACGGTGTTCGTTCACGACGAAAGGCGCACATTTCTGCCTTCATTCGAAAGAGCTACTCTCATTCAGCCTGGTATGACAAAGTGGCATTAGAACGACCCTACCCGAGAGCAAAGAACTTCTGGAAGGAAACAGAGCTTGCACCTTCTTCTGAAGACCGTTACTTGTCCATCCTTTTTATACCCTACCCTTCTGACTCATTACCTTTTTTATCCCTCCAAACTGGTGATGATTCATTTTGATTCTAGGTGTAGAGTGTTAAAAGTGTTAATTGAGGATATTTTCTTACCACCTAATTCCGCGTTTGTTACCGTTGAAAAAAAAAACCTAATTCACACCTTGTCACTCAACACGCTGTGAAGAATTTAGCACTTGATTTATTCTTGCTTTTATTTGAATCGGAAAACATTAATTATTCATTTAATAATGAATATCAAATTTTTCTTCTTTACAATCAAGCTAGGCTTTGGGTTCTGTGAAATTTTATCTGCATGTTGCGCGAACAATGACCTCCTGACCTATGAATTCGTTTAACCTTCTGAGCATATGACGCATCCAATTTGGAACTTTTATTGTTATTTCAATCCATATGCAAAATGGCGAGGATACCGGAGTTATCGAAGAGTGTCTAAATCATTTTTGTTTTTCCAATACAGTAAAAACTCTTTATTCGCGTGGTATATGTTTCATAAATATGCCACGAATACAGAAACCGTATATACGGAATGGTCATTTACATGGGATTGTAGGGGATACGTTCCAAGGTGACAAAATTTAAAAAAATCAATTTAATTGAAGTTTTGAACAGTTTAATTAATTATCTTAAGGCGGTGGTTTGAAGAATTTTTTGATTTTCTCTGGCTTGGCAGTTTTTAAAATCTCCTTAAATTCAGACTGATAATCAGTAGTCGCATTAGCAATTTGCCTCTTAAAAATAAGACTTCGTTCCGTAGACGTTCATAAAGAAATCGCAAAGCTCATTTGCCATTCTGAAACCTTCTCTAAGATTATTCAAATGAAATGTCACGTTTCCAGTGCTTATTGAAGCCTCTTCTTCAATAGGCTGTGAATTTAACATTCCCTCCAAGTCGGTTTCAGTCAGATCTTCATTTTGCGATTCAAGCCGTTCCTGAATGTCGTTTGATTCTATCTGTTCGAACCCATCTCGTCTTATTCTAATCGCGATTTCGGCTATGTTTGCAGATTGCATTTAACAACGTACTTTAGACAAAGTTGTAATAAGATCTATTTTACTTTTTCTATAAGTCCATTTGACGGCAGTTACAAAGGATTTTGAGTTGGATACCTATTGGAAGTCTTCTATTAATTATGTATGTACTTATTAGATCTGCGAATAAAGAAATTTTTAGCCTCGAATATAGGAATGGGGTCGCATTTTTTTCATCCTCGAATAGTGAAAACGTGATGGAAGGAAGCGCGAATAAGGAGCTTTTACTGTAATCATTATGGTTTTCTTAAGGTATCCGACTACGTTCGAAGGAAATTTTTGAAAAATTGGATGTTTTAAAAAGTATTTAAAGCTATGGAATTTAAATGTATTCTCAATTATAATGCAAAATATTATAAACATAAAAAATATTTGAGAATGTAATACATTTTCACAAAATTATACATACACTCTACACTCTACACATAATTATAATGCGGAAAACCAAATTTTCCTTATACACAGGTTATAGAATATAATGATGAAAGAAATGAACCAAAATCTAAGAAAACATTTGAAATGCAAAGGAGTTATGGGTAAAAATATACGTATGTATGCATTTTTTTCATAAATTCACAAATTAATTTTTCTAAAAAACGCGTATAAATGAAAAAGTATTTCACCAACACTAAAACTTTTGGTTCATTTCATTGATCATATCTTTTAAAACACACGCTGAAATGTTTTTGTAAATACCTCTATTAGTTTTTGAGATATCATATTAGTGGTGGAGAATTTTTATGAAACTGAAAGTGTTGAGAAAATGGAAGCTGAAGACAAATTTTAGCTTTCCCCTGGATGAGAGGTCAGTCATTCCTTTTCCTAGAAAAGGTGAACTGTTTTGGGAAGAGGAAAGTCTGAACTACAAGAAATAACAACTAAAAAAAAAAAAAACGCCAATGTGGCTGATAACCAGTGTTTCCAACGTAGACGGATACCTTAAACACGAACTTAAAAAAAATGCAATTTGATTCATGAATCATTTGCTATTATGTGCGAAAGAGGTACTTTAAAAGGGCCCCGCCAGGAGAGCTGACTGTAACTTACAGAAACTTAGTGTATAGTACTGTAACTTACAGAAAAATATCAAATGATCGCTACAGTGTTATTTTACGCAAAGCTATTAAGGTTAATTTATTTATATTAACGTTCCCTTTAGAGCAACACTAGGGTTATTTTTGGGACATTTATACTCATATTATAAATGTGAAAGTTTGGATGGATGTTTGTTACGGAATCACACCAGAACGGCTGAACAGAATGGGATGAAATCTAGCGCAAAGATAGATTAGAGTCAAGAAGAGAACAGAAGGTACTTTTTATTCCGGTTAGTTTAGTTTAGTAATATTAACGTCCCGTTGTAAAGCAGCAATAGGGCTATTTTAGGATGGACCTCGTCATTTTGAACCACGGTCAGATGACGGGGACGACACCTGAACTGGCACCCCCTCTCCACACCACAGCAGCGGGAGGACGTTTGACCTGACAGACTTAACGTGCAAGAGTTTTATTCCCTTTATTTGAGCGGTTCATTTTTAATTCATTAAAAACTAACTTTCGCCCAAAAAGCTGAGGCCAACTCCCGCCAAATGTGAGTAAGGCTCCAGCTTATTCCCCCCCCCAATAGAAATAAGGTTAGAGCTAGCAGAATTTCGACCGATTATTTAAAACGATTCTATTAATTTTTTTGGGTTTGATGTATTTAAATTCAAATGTTGTTAATGAATCGATCTTTCGGGTTCATTCTGAAGTACTTTGAAATTAATAGAAAAGAAAACGATATATCTAATCTAATAAAATATAAAATATCTAATCTGCATTGCGTTACCCCAACTGGCATAGGAAAGTCAGATATGTGCGTTACGCCAACTGGCGTTGAAAGTTCCCGCGTGATTGTTGACAACTGTGTTTTCTAAATTAAAAGTTTATGTGTATAATACTGTTCTAGCTGTCTCAATCTCGATCAAAAATGGATTTGACTTGATTTGCTGCTGTTTTATTTTGGATATACAATGTAAATAAATTGTTTTTACGTTAGTTGTGTGTTTTTGTTATTAAATTGTATTTAAGTTATATATTTTTCGTATATGCTTCTACTTTTAAATGCATCGTTTTTAGGTTAGGTTTAATTTTTGTTATTTGTCATTATTTGATAATTTTTTGTACATATACATCAAAATTTCCACGCGAACAGAGTCGCGCGTAATAGCTAGTACATAATAATCTTGTACCGCAGACAAATGGCGAGGACATTTGGTTGGCAATCCCTCCACAATCTTCCACGCCACAATAGGGTGAAGACGTTTGGCCCTGACGAATTTAGCATGAAACGGACACTCTAATGCGACAGTTTTTGTGTCAAATCGTATCTCGAATATGAAGCCCCGCATTTCCATAACTGAGACCTTACCATCAAGCCTCTGCAGCCTGGAGAACAAATGAAAATTCCATATGGTACTGCATAATGTTAACTCATAGAGTGTTGATTTAAGTGACGTAAAAGACACGTCACACGGAGTGTTCCTTCCTGTTAGTGGATACCTGTTTATGAGTGAAGTATAAACACATAATAACTACCCATTAAACACATGTGATTGGTTATGAACACATATAACCAATCGCATATATAAACACATGCGACTGGCCGCTTGTGTTTTGTTATAAACACATGCGACTGGTCGTGTAATGGTCATGTTATAATAACAGCCTTTTTCAGGGTAATTGTTAGACCCATAAAACTAAAGGTAGTCTTTTACTTACTGGTAAAATACAGTCAAATTACAAATAATCTACTTGTAAAACTTTTTTCCGTTCTCTAGATAGTACATCGTTTGTACCAATAAGGTAATAGGGACGATAAAAGAAAAGATAAAACGTGTTAAAATTAACAAGTCGATAGAGTTGAATTTGATTAAGGCCCATATTGAGATATGTGGTAATGAAAAGGTGGATCACTATGTGAAGTGTGCGACACAGAAAGATAATATTGATATTATTGTCTCTAAATCAAGTGCTGTTATAAAAGGGGAATAGAGGGCAAAAATAAAATTACAGTGGTTTGACAGATGGTACATGTCCAAAAAAGGAAGAGTCACTTTCGACTTTATTCCTAATCCGGAAAATTAAAATAAGAAGATACCATCCCCTTATAATCCAAAAATTATCTGGACATGGGAGATTTCCTGCACATTTCCAAAGATTTGGAAGAACGAGGGAAAATAAATACATTTGTGGAGAAATGGTACTGTTTACCACTATTTAAAGGAATGTATAGAAGTCTCAGAGTGAAGGAAAAAACCTGAAGATTGTCAATAAGTACAGTACTGATGGTACCAAAACCCTGAAGGATAGGATGTCAAAGATGGACAGTTTCATTCCAACTGTTTGAGAGCTTGCAGGTGGGGAGAAAGACAGCTATTGACTACCCCGAAAGGAACGTTAGTTTGAGTGATCGGTTCATGTAAGGCTGGACAATACTTATTCAGCAGTCGACCGCAACAGTGCTGTAACCAGTCGACCATACATACGGCTACGTTCAGTGGTGGCGGGGTGGTACGCAAGAAGTGCATCATTTATACCAACCTGTTGACTGCACAGGCAGACTTTGTACATTTGTACTGCTGCCTGATATTTTGATGACTAATCGGTGCTTTTTGTGTCACAGTATAAGAGAGTACAAAAGGTTATTATTTTTTACTATTAGCTAGTTGATTACACCCTTGGGACTGACGGTATGCTTTTACTTACCAGTAAAAAAATTTATATTTTCTCTCAAATTGGTATACCGTCTTTATCTGCTTGCGAGCTTGCGGTGATATCTTAATAAGACAGATAACATCTACGGGAGATGAGCATGCTTTTGTCCTGTGGTATGTTACTGGCTTACAAACCCAAAGGTCCCGGGTTCTATTCTGAGCCCAACATCACCTCCCACAAGCTCATACAGCCATTTGCATAGCTGAGTAAGTTTACATGCTGCACATTTGCATTGAATACATGGCCCTAATCTGTCTTTTTAATGAACTTGCGGCTAGTTTTTCATGTCTTATTAAATTATCCTATTTCTGATCATTAAATTTGTTGTTAATAACAAATAAATAATTTTACTACATGCAGATAAAACGATAGATCTTTCAATTTCCCGAAAAGCGAAAAGGGACTGTCTTACTTTCCAATTAGAATATCCTAATAAAAACATTTTGAACTTCCATCTATCTAAAATTTAAATGTTATAATCACTAGTAATTCTATTTATTATTACTTAAATAAACTTTGTTAATTAACACTGTTAATTTAATAAGCAAACAAAAAAAAATATCGTGAGACAATGCTACAAAATTATTTATTCTTTTCTTTTTTTTTTCTTTCTTCAGAAAATTATCTTTGAAGTATAGATTTTGTAATTATCAGAACATTAGCATTTTTTTATATATTTTTTAGAAAACGTAACAAAGAATCAAACATTAAGGGGGAAAAAATGCCAGTTCGATAAATAAACTTAAATTTATAAAACTGCTTTCATCCAAAGAGACAGTGAAAAAAAAAAATAACGTTTGTCGATTCGTAAACACTTTTCAGAAAGAAAATAAATATCCGACAGCTGCATGAAATGAGCTGTAATACAGACACAGCGCCATCTAGTTTCACTAAGAATTTCTAATCTATTCAATGCCGGACCAAAGTTATTTCCTTTATTGCCAAAGTTCGTATCCATAATCAGTAGCTCAATCATCAATTCTGTATTGAGTATGTGTGAGTTTTGATGAGGAAAAAAAAAGTTAAGAAGTAAAAATAAACTTTGCAGGAAGTGCTAATGAACTGCTACCTTCGTTGATTGAGGAACGTGAAGTAATAAAATTGAGAATTGATCTTATTACGTTCACAGTCATTAACTGAAAAGGAGAAATTCTTGAGTGCGTGTGGTATTAAGGCCACAATATCAGGAATTCATTGAATCAAGCTGTATACGAATATTATTATCATCATTATTCGCGTCAGAATTTGCTTAGGTTTCACTGTAATCTGAGAGTCTATAGAATATGTTTTTAGCAAGTTAAGTTTCTAATTATTATTTTTTTTTCAAGAATAATCTATAAAAATTCGTAATTTTCAAAAATTATAAAGTAAACAATAACAATTAAAAAAAAATTTGTTTAATCTAGAGAAATTTTTATTTAAAAGTCCTGTTACTTAATTTTAAGAAAATAGTTTTTTTAATATTTAAGGTATCTGACTATGTTAAAAGCACTGGTTATCTACCACATTAGCGAATAATCCTTTCATTGTTTTTTATGCAGTTCAGACTTTCCTCTTTGCAAAACATTTTCTGGGAAAAGGAAGGCCTGACCTATCATCCAAGGTCACAGATTTTTTCAGCTAAAATTTGTCTTCAACTGCACTTTTCTCAAAACTTTCATTTTCATAAAAATTCTCCACCGTTAACAGAATATCCCCAAAACTAATAGAGGTATTCTCATAAAAATTTCAGAGTCTGTTTTAAATAATATGGGCAATGAAATGAACTAAAAGTTTTATCGTTTATGAAATACTTTTTTCATTTATAGGTATTCTTAGAAAAATTATGTTGTAAATTTGTGGAAAAATGCATACATGCGCATATTTTTACCCATAACTTCTTTGCGTCTCAAACTTTTTCTTAGATTTTGGTTCATTTTATTCATCATTATATTCTGTAACTTGTGTGCAAAGAAAAATAGGATGGCTGCATTACCATTTTGTGTAGATTGTAAATCGTTTTGGTTAGCTTTCATAAGAATTTACTGCAAATTTTCCCATTTCTCAAAATATATTAGATTTTCAAATAATTTTTTTTTTGTATTTTTAGAGTTTATTATTGAGAATACATCTATAAACAATGAACAGTCTTTAAAAAATCCAATTTTTCAAAAATTTTCCTTCGAACGTAGTCGGATACCTTAATCTAAAATTTGGCAATGAAACCAGTTCTTGTGATATGACCGAAATAATTGAGCACATCCTCTACAGTTGCAGTGCTAAGTATTCTATGCAGTGTTTAAATGATTTTTTTTTTCATTTCTTTGTGGTTTCCATTGATTGAATTGAAAAATTAAACACTTTCTATTCTTTTAACGTGGGCATCAAGTGAACGTAAATTTACATTATTGAATTACAAACTGGTTCTCTCTATTTATTAATTTTCCGATAAAAACTTTAGCACCTCGGTCCTTCTTATAAAAACTGGAGAGTTTAGTAAAGTCGTGAGCTTTATGAACGTTTTGTGCTTCGTATTTCAATAAAAAAATTACATATACATTTCGGATGAAATTTTTTTTTCCAACAGATTGAAATTGGAATTTCTCACAGAATTGCAAGTTTTGAAAAAGATCGTATACCATATTTCATTTGTATACATGCGAATAAGTCGAGGTCAATTCGTTGACGAATTTGTATTACAAAATTCGACATGGATTTAAACATTAAATTTAAAATTCCATATAGTAGTTTGCATTTTGTAGTAATCGTGTTCACTTATTGTTTCAGAGACATATATACAAAATTATGGTCAAAGAATTTTATTCAAATTTGATAAATAACTACAAATTAGGTATAAAGACTACGCATGAAATTTTAACATTTAGACTCATAAACTGACATAATTAAAAAAATATATTCTCTGGCATCAGAGAGTTTCTAAATATATCGTTTGGTGAAATGTTTTGATAATTACAATTTTATTTCTATATACAAGAAATAATTATTAAAGAATATGCAGCAAATAATGTATATAAGACGATAGGTAATAAAGATTATTTAAATTGGAAAAAATATATTTGAGAGGATAAATGACTTCAAGATTTTAATAATTAATTTTTTAATTTTTAGAAATTAAAAACTTCTGTTGTTTGTTAGTTTTTATTTATTTTTTTCCTTTTTTTCAGATTATTTTTCCTTATAAATTGAAAAAAAAAAGAATTGAAATCTTGGAAACTTGTTCTGTGTTCTAAGACAGTTTTTCCCGCAATTAAGAAAAAAATTAAGCTTGATAGTCATTTTTAAACATATTTTATGAGTTAAAGAAAATAAAAGTGCACAATACAAAACAAATTAAAATACTTTTGTTATTAAACACATTTCATGTTTAAATTTTGTTTATTTAACGATGAGTTGCTTATGAAAGATGATCTGGTTTCAAACATTTTTCTGCTTGCAACCTAATAATAATATTATTTTTATAGAATGTTGTTAAAAAAAGAACAGCATCTAATCCAGCAATTCTTTTACTTGGTTTCTTTCTGTCTTTAGTAATGCCCTCCAGCTCTAACCGCAAATCCGTTTTCATAAGATATACAATTTGCTGCATTCCAATTAAAAAAGGCACGCTTGGATTTCGAAAACAGCAGGAGATTCCATCCTCTTCTTAATGATTAGAACCCAAGACTGTTGAAGTGAGTGCAAAGAGAATTTGGCGGGAAATGCCGTTCTAACTTAACGAATAAATTTCTTCCACTGCTACAAAACTACTACTACCCTTGAACATAATTGAGTTTATTGGACAGATTTAGGAATAATCTTAGAAACGATCTTATTCAAATTCATTTCGCAATTATCTAGTAATGACTAAATACGACTGCCCTGATAGTTTATTAAGCTTGATAGTCATTTTTAAACATATTTTATGAGTTAAAGAAAATAAAAGTGCACAATACAAAACAAATTAAGGAGTGTTAAAGGATTATTAAATGAAGGAGTGTTATTCCAGCTGCCCATAGAAGTTTTTATTGTCAACTATAAAACAAGTGCAGTTGTACAAAAGTGTTGCGAGAACGATTATGTGTTCTGGAAGTGTGTGGAAACGGAAAGAAAAAAATAACGTTCTTAATACTTAAAATTGCGAATTTATTTTCGTGGGATCCTAATTCGTTTTTTTCTTGAAAAAGTTGCAAATTATCATGTAATTAAGGTATTTACATTATCACATTATTATCTATTTCTTTGAAATGATTATTTTTACTTAACTATTATATTTAGAAGCTAAATTAATTTTTTATAAACTTTTTTACTTATCTCGAATTTTCTATATTTATAAAGACCGGAATTCTAATTTTTTTTACTTACCTCGAATTCCTATATTTATAAAGGCTGACATTCTATTTTTTCTTTACTTATCTCGAATTCCTGTATTTATAAAGAAGGGATTTCGATTTTTTTTTTTACTAATCTCGAATTCTTATTTTTAAAAAGACTTGAATTCTAATTTTTTTAATTATCTATAATTTCTATATTTAAAAAGACTTGAATTCTAATTTTTTTATTTATCTATAATTTCTATATTTACAAAAACTATAATTCTTTTTTATGTATCTCAATTTTCTACATTTATAAAAACTAGAATTTTTTTTATGTCTTAAATTTCTATATTTATAAACACGAATTCTAATTATTTTTTACGTATCTCAAATTTCTATGCTTATAAAGACTAGAATTCTAACTTTTTTAAAAATTTATCTCGAATTTCTATATTCATAAAGGTTGCAATTCTGTGTTCGATTTTTTTACTCACTTTCTCATCTAGAGTTTTGAAATTTTGTGCATTTATTACTTCCTGATGACAACAGAATACATTTAATGAAAGAGATAAGAGTTCCTAATCACCAACCAATGCATTAATTTAACTGAAAACTGGTTTGACAAAAGTAGTATCATCTAGAAATTAATTTGAGGAAAATTGATTTTTAGATTCTAAAGTATTTGAACTTTGATTTATAAAATATATTAAAAACTAAAAAATAGAAAATTAAGAAAAGGCTTTTAAACATCTTATATTAATGTAGTAAGTAAATATTATTAATTTTTCAGTAATTTTTATCAAGAAATTAAATCAAATAAAATAATAAGGGCAATAAAGTAGAATCAATGGGCGCCGATTTTGCATAGCATATTTTTTGATCGAAAAAACCATAATTACAAAGAAATTCGCCTATTGGTCTCAGAAGAAATTACAAACTGGTATTTAATCTATAATTTGCCTTCTATATTCTTTTATCATATATCAAAATCTTCAGAGAATTTTACCTTTTAAATTAGCATATGAAACTTTTTGAAACTAATAATTCTTTTAAGTATAAAAATCAGTGAATAATTATATGGACATTAATAGGACATGTATTCAGTTTCCTATCTCACTGAAGCAAGTTAAATCTTACAAAAGTCTAGAATTAGCAATAAGAATTTTTTTTGGTATATTAGATATCTTTTTATTTCTGAATTGTACTTAAATGTTAGTTTTTATAGTCAAAAATAAAAAGTTTGATACTTTCATAGCACCTGTCATTGGGACTGGTTTATACTCTTTCTGTACATTTAATGTTTCAGGTACTTGACTTCGAAAGTAGCCTTTTCACATTACATAATTGTTTTTCATACAGTATGGGAGCGTACACAATGGAATGCAAGTGAGTCTGTTTGTACGTGAATTATAAAACGTGTAATAAGTTTCGATTTCATTAAACGGTTCATTTATTCAAAATGGTAAAATATAATAATATTATGTTTTAAAAACCTCTAATAACTGTAAAATATCTTATGTAAGTCAAAAAAGTGTTAAAATTATAAACAAATTCTGTAAGAAGATTTTTAAGCTAAATTATGCAGCAAAATATTTAAAATAACTTATTATAGATCAATTTACTTCAACATTCAAAATTGATGCGTTTAAAGTAAGACTTAATACTTTTTCTTACATTATTAAATCGTATTATATGTAATTAACTTAGATTCTAAATATAATTTACTTTTTCAAAAATTTAATTTAGTGTTTAAATGACATAACACCCTTCTCAATAAAAGTAAATCACGAATCTTATACAACTAGCATTCATTTAGTTGGAAATGAAAAATTTAGATGTGGAAGGAGTTATTTTGAAGAATTTAAAATAATAGTATAAAAATAATTTGGAAGATAGGATGATCACAAGACTTCTAAATCATCATACAAAATATATATTTCCAACACACCATGCAAAATTTTTCATAGTAGTCATGTCCAAAAAATCTTACTTATAAAAATACAACTGTCTTTTAATTTACTGTTTAAAATTTCAACAACTTTCCAAGGATATTTCTAATCCTCATATAAATTCAAAATACAATCGTTTGATGCCACTTTAATAATTTTCAGCCTCGCCTTTCGGATTTCGAGGCCCAACTAAAAAGCACAGCCAAAAGTAAATAAAAAAAATCAATAGCTAAAAAATTTTATTCAAGAATAAAGCATATACTCATATCTGAAAAGTAATAATTAATTCTTAAGAAATAGATATTAGTAATAATAAATTTATAATTATTTTAATTAACTACTTTTCAGTATATTTACTTTTTATTGTTTGAAGGGTGTTATGTCTCAATGAAGAAGAAAAATCAGAATGTAAGTGTGTGAATCATTTTTTCATGTAAATTTGTGAATATTTTTATGGCATTTACTTTAAACAGATAAAAACACTTATAATAAGACACAAATGAATGGATTCAGCATTATTTAAATTTGGAATATTCCAAAGGATTAAATATACAAAGCACACTTCTCAATTTTGGAATTCTGTTCTTATAAATATTTGGATCCAATATTTTTTACATTAATAATAAACGAGAATGTATGCATGTTGGCTTTCTATAAGACAGACCGTAAGAACTAGAAATATCAAAATTGGTGTAAATATAGTTTACATGGTGAGAATATGAGCTTGAGTGCAATTGTTGGCATATTTTAATAAAACTTTTATTCATGAAAAATCAAACGGAATTTTTCGCTTTTCTGTAATAATTTCTGAAAATTTTATTGCACAAAATTTTGTTACACCATTCCAAAAAGTTTTGGTGATACCAATTTAATAGTCATGCAAACTGGTGGCGAATTTTGTCATTTAAAAAAGTGTTCTTTTGCTTGAATTACAACTACAGATTGTTGCCCTGAAATTCAAACGTTTTCATTGTTCCTTCAAATATATGATTGCTTGATTTTCTTTCATAGCTGAAATGTAAAGAAAAATTCTTTTTAATATCTGAGTAATTTAAGAGATTAATAAGAAAATGAAGATACAAAAAACAAAATTTAGATGATAGATGAACCATAAATTCATGTTCTTAATAAGCCTTTGATATCACGAGACAAGTCACCATTAGAGAAGCTCTTGTATGCAATGGACAAGATATATTTAAAACATATAAGAGAATAGCTTGGTTTTATTGTCCAATAATTTGATGAAGCGATGAACATGAACTTGTATTTAAATGATTTATTTGAAATCAAATGTTATCATTATCTCCATTGAGCTAGCTGGTTTTGAAAGGTGACTAATTTTTAATAAAAACAGCGACAATTTATTATTACTTTTCCCCCTTTCTATTTTTATGGAAATGGGATTTGGAAATTTGTAAAATAAATTTGGTTAGGTTTCACAATCATAAAATAGTTGCTGATTTGGGCATAGGGTAATATATAGGAGCACTTTAGAAGACGCTAACAACAAGTTTCAAAATTATTGCCAAATCTTAATTCTATCTGATATTCTATTAATTATATGCCATTTAAAATAGCTTTAATTATTCACTGTAGAAGTTTTCAGTAAGCACAGTTGAAGGATTAGAGAATTTGATTGCTCTTTTTTATTGTTTTCTTGGTGCTCCTTTTTTAACCTTTAGTATTTAGTTTCATTTTCGAATCCTCTTTCACTTCTTAATTCTTTTTCCAGTCTCATTTAGTTTCTCTTTCTTTTCCATAGAATGCTTGCATCAGTCATATAAATAGACAGTTTGTCCTCCTGAAAATGTTTAGGGAGAAGCACCAATTAACAATAGTGTTGGTAGATGCTCTTAATGGAATGTAGAACAGTATCTACTACACTTAAAATTGCTACCCTTTGGAATGGGAATGGGCGAAGACGGGATTTCATCCTCGCGATATATTGTTCAATACATATCGATATTTTTCGATATATCGTGATATCATTATTTATTTACAGCTATTATCTATATAGTTAAAAATGAATGCTTGTCTGTGTGTCTCTTATGCTTTACCGTTCCGCTTATCGGATTGTGATCAAACTTTGATTACTTATGACTTGCACTTACGGGATGGGTTATAGGCACAGTAAAATTATGTAATGTATAAAAAATATTTCTGGATCTATTTATCGCATCTATCAGCCAAGGATTATTATCAAATAAATCCGCCAAGGAGACAGAACAATTTTTTTACAAAGCCAGTTGTATGCTGGGTGCAACGAGTCGGACACTCAAGAAATTAATCTGTTTCTTCTGAAGACAGAAAAACATATA
>JAPMOQ010023868.1:521369-538458 GCA_026543055.1 Argiope trifasciata | reverse complement strand
ATTTCGTTTCCGTGGTTAGTGCCGTTTTTGTTTCGTTTACATAATTTTACTAATTATAGTAATTTGGATTTGTTTCATTAGTTGGTTCTATTTCATTTTGGGAACTTTTAGCGTTTAGTTTCGAATTGAGTTTTAATTTCGATTTCGACCTAGTTGGTTTCGTTTTAATTTTTGTTGAACAGGAAAGGGATTTTAATTGTTTCAATAATTTTATGATTGTATATATATATATTGCCTACCCTAAAGCTCTTGAATAATAAAATGAAAAAAGAACAGAATAAAAATTAGTTACATTTCTCTTTTAAATATCATTCAACTTCAATAAATGCGTTCATTGACGATATTATTCCTAATTAGACAATACAATTATTTCAAATTCCAAACGATATTTCCAAGATTATTTCTTCTGCGGCAGCAACGCGCCGGGTAACAAGCCAGTAGTTTATAAATTGCATCTTGAAACAAATTCACTGATTATAACGCCTTCAAATATGAAGTTTTAATTTTTATGATAAAAATATTTTTCTTTTGAATAAAAATAGAAAATGATTATGCTGAAACTCCTTTAATAAAGTGTGTTAATGCCAAGGCAATGTCAGAATGTTACCATTTATAATTTTGCGTTTAAAATAAGTATTTTTATACATTAGAATATGAGAGTATTTATAAAAATATTAACAAAAAAATTTGTATGATGGACAATAAGAATGAAGAACGACGAAAATAAATACTAACCCCTAACCAAAACGAAATCGAAAACGCCAATTAATTTTGAATATTGATTTATTGTATCGCTATTTATCATATACTATTATTCTTGATTATGATTTCGATAGATCGATTCTTTTTGAAAACAAGGCATCAAAAAATAAAGTTTTCGAAAATATCGATTTTTTTTTTTTTTGATAAATTGAAATTTGGCACAGCCATAACTGTGACTGTCTATGCATCAGACATTTTACCAGTGTTGCCGCTCTGTAGGTCATTTTCGTTAATTTTATTTCAACAGTTTTGAGTAGAATGTTAAGGAATAAAAAACTATATTAATTTAAAAATTCGAGGGAAATTAGGCATTTCAGTATCATATTCATCAAGTTCAAGAGTCCAATTTTCCTAAATCAATTATTGAAATGTGACAACTGAGAACCTATGCATTTTATTTTATCTATATTAAAAAGAAATATATGATTATTTGGAAATTAAAGCCATTTAATATATTTTTTTAGTATGATCTTGTTATTTTTATTATAAGTATAAAATTAAACCTTTAGATTCGCTTGAATCAAGCAGAGTCTTACAAGTAGCGAAATTTCTTCTTTTTAAGAAAAACTTTTCGTATTCTTACTAATCATCGAAGAATTTGAATTCACAATTTTTAAATGAATATCTTTATTAGAGAATGTATGGAAAAGTTTAGGGGTGACCATCTGTTAATTTAAAATAGCTGTCAACTTTTACTGTAGAGTTTTATAGTGTTTCATAGACAGCTTAGCTGGAAGTCTATTTATTGCTTAGTCAGTTTCTCTAAGATAAAATAGATATAGGAGTAATTTTGTGTGTTTCCTTTTATCCCTTTCCTTTCTCTTTACTTTATCTTTCTTGAAAATAGGAGTAATTTTTTCCGGTGATTTCTTTCAAAGGTTTATCTGCTATCTTTTCGGAAGAAATAAAAAAAACTTTTACTGTGCTTCTTATTACCACCACAATACTCCTAAGCATCGATGCGTACAGACAATTCCACCTGTTTCATATTCACTCTCATTCCAATTCGAATGTCTGGATGCATTGGTCAGTTACCAGTACAGCTTCAAATTATCTGTTTCCTTACAGACAGACATTTGGAAAAATATATCCTTGAATTCAAATTCGGTGTTACCGCAAAAGAGTGTTTTTGAATTTTAAGCTTGCTTGTTTAAAGGATTAGGCCACTTCAAGAAGTTTTGTGCAGATCTGTTAACCGAACAAAGAAACTGACTGTCTGAGTCAGCTTTCAAACTGCTTTAAAATGATCTTTTAAACGAAAATTCTTTCTATTCTTGTATTCTGTAAATATTCTTTCTATTCTTGTTTTCGATTGCTGAAATTTAGGATTTTAAGACTGAAAAAAACACTTTTTTTCACCAAAACTGATAAAGATTTTGATTTTTCTGAGAGAGAATAGTTAAGAAATAAAAGGGAAAAGGGTTAGAAATTAAAGGAAATAAAATAAAAGGCATAAATTCTAAGTTTTCAAGAACTATGGTTTTTGATCTAAATAACTTGCTCCATACTCCACATATTTTGCTCACCGTTTTAAAAAATCAAATATTTAATCACTGAGACTGAAACTGAACTGTAGTTCTTCGTCCTAACTCGCCGGATATGTTACTTGGCCAGCTATAAGTTACTGCCAATATGCAGTGCATGTGCAGAAGGGTGTTGCGCAGATTTATGTTTGTCACAATTTGATAAGATAGTTTCAGGCATTCCATGCCTGCCTATATACTGCCGTTTTGGCATCCTTGAATTTTTATTTTTCACTTCATATCGTCATAAAACGATGGACATTTACACAAAGAAATGTGATAAAATAAAGATAAAAAAAGTCAACATACCTAAATTTGAAACATTAAATTAAAAAATGGCAAATAAAAAATAACAATCTCGCATCAAAAAGAAAAAGAGAGCAAAAAAATATCAAAAATATCAAAGAAATATCGGAATCAATCTATGATAAGTGATCAATTTTTTCTCGCCAAAAAAAAAATAAAAAATCCGCCAAATTCTACGAATGCATGCGCACGAGGCCAGCCATCTGTGCTATGTACCCGGCTCCCGTACCTGCTCCCGGGACCCGAATTGAGAATTAAAATAGTGTTCTGAGCAATAATAGCTTTTAGTACTGAAAACATGTAAGTTTGATACCAGGTGTCTGACTGAACTTCGATTGACGTCGTTATTAGGCAATAATCGTGGTGATATCTATAAAAGGGCAAGGGGGTGTTGATAAAGAATCTCCTTTCAGACATGTTAAGCCAGAATGGCTCAACTTCTGGGTGCTGGGCTGGGTCCGAATGAACTTGTAAATCATCAGCTATAAATTTTTTTCTGCGTCTAATGTAATATTTTTTTATGCGAAAACAAACAAAATGTAAAATGAAGATAAATTATAGGATCAACTCCTAGAAATGCACATTGCATTGTTGTCGCATACGAAAAGTTGTAAGAGACTTTTAAGCGCAAGAAATGTCATATTGAAAATTAATCGGAACGAAACGGAATGTAAAGTTCAGAGATAAAGAAAGCTTTTTAAAACGAAAGATACCGCAATCGAAGCTTATCGTATGGAAACACAAGGCAAAACTAAGTAATTTCTACTATGGAGCGTACTTCTAACGAATCAGTCGGAATCCCTGAAAGAAAACCCTTATTCTAAAAAGATCACTGAAGTATAATAACAAATAATATTAAATGTTCTTCAAGTAATGTTCTTAGTTAAGAGGAAATTTAAAATAATAGATGGAAAACTGAATAAAAAAATTTAAATAAATGAAAAAATATTGTTTAAAAACCAGAAAAATATTGAAAATGGAGAGGAGGGATAATAAATAGCAGTCCTATGATAAATAAATAATGTAAAAAGACGGCATATTTAGCAGTAATGCTGTGTAAAAGACAAATATAATCATAAAATACCTATACAAATAAACATTCATATTAATATAAATTTTTCTGACAAAATTGTTTTAATCAATACATTTTCTTAATTATAAAACATATATAGTATTTTTAACCAATTTTTTCCTTTTGTTATCCTTTCTTCAAGTAATACATCCTTTTTGTAATAATTTTTTACTTGGAATTTTGCTACATTTTTTAGGAATCTAATTAATTTTTCAATTTCTTGGCCTGCCGGCATTAAGAAATAGAAAAACACTTGCAAAATGTTTCATTTTATGTTAGCGTTTTATTATTAAATAATTAAAATTTATATTTATAATTTTATTAAAGAATTAAAATTAAACGAACTAGAACACATGAATGATGAAAGCAGAGTTCTAAAATTACTAATTTTTTACTTGGTATCTTACTGCATTTTTCAGGAATTTAAGCAATCGTCCAACTTCCTGACTTCCGGCATTATGATTTTTAAAAAAAATTGCAAAATATTTTATTTTATGTTAGTGTTTTGTTATTAAATAATTAAAACTTATATTAATAATTTTATTAATGAATTAAAATTAAATAAATTAGAACACATGAATGACGAAAACAGATTTCTAAAATTAGTAGCTTTCTTATAATTTTACACCAGCTACACATATGATTTCACCTACGCAGAATTAGCGACCTTTTTTGCCGAAAATAATATCGTTCTTGCTGTAAAAATAAAATTAATTTCCAAAATGACCGATAATAAATCTGAAACATCAGATAAAAGCAAAATATGTATTTAGGAGTCATAAATAAAAGTGGATAGGACTGTTATTTAAGAAAATGAAAGCGAGAAATATCATCTCAGATCGTGATTACCGATTTAGCTAATTGAATCGTGGATGAAAAAACTTCCTCCATTTAATAGGTATTCTTCATTCGAAGTTTTGCTTGTACCTCTTCTGCATCAAACCTTATGAAGCAACAGGTTTTAGCAACTCAATTAATCATCAGGTAATTGAGAGCAAAATGGGTGAATACGATTTATAATTTGCCGGAAAAATCAGACTTTTATTCCAAAGAGTGAACGTACGATAAATGGAGAAAAAAAATCGTCTGCTTCTTTCGAAAATTCCCTTTTTTTCGCCTGAACAATGCATGCTAAAAGTTAAAATAATATATTTGCCACAAATAATTTTTTAAAAAAAATATTAACATTGAAAAATTAAATTCCTAACTTGCTGTATTTTAATAAATATTTTAACTTTTTAACAAGGTAATTTTTATAAATAAATAATTTTTTAATTACATATTTTGGATTGAATGAGTGTTTAAACTTTTCTAAATCTAAATAATCTTGAATTCTGATTTTTGATTCTTTTAAATTTATTATAAAAAATCGTTAAGCTGTTTGAATCCTTTTTTGTTTAAAAATAAAAAATAAAAAAAGAGCAAGGATTTTCCAGAAACTACAATATACGTCTAGACATACAAATATTTCCGGATATGGAAAATACGCCTAGTTGAAATATGACATGAACAACAACAACAACAAAATTATAAAAATTAGATTGTTCCAAAGGTAATTTTTACCCAAAACATATTTTTGGTACAATCGTCTAGGGACATTTCTGGCGTTTCTATATGTCACTAATTTTTAAAAAGCTAAACAGCATAAATGGCAGAACTTTTCTAGTATGTAAATGGCTACTTCATAGTTCTGAATTCGAATAGTCTTAATTTTTTAAGCTGATATTTTGATTTTATTTGTGATATCATTCAGCGTATTCTACTCTCTTACGATTTTATTCGCTCAATTGTTCCTCTATATTGCTGTAAAAATAAATAAATAGAATAGTTGAGATAAATAACAACTTATAACAGATTATTATGTGTCAGTATGAATTCACTAAATCAATAATTGTGACTTATGTTTTATTCTGTCATGTTGCTGTCTATGTCATCTGATTTTCTTCAAAATCCACTATAAAGTTGATATTAGAATTGCTATTCGAATGGAAACTCTTAAATTAAAATTTAATGCTGGCAACATATTGTAATCATCTAATAACAAAAGTATTCGAAACATGTTTTTCATACTTGTTCTATTTTTCTTAATTGAGAACATCTGAAAATACCTAAAAGCTTTTAATCATAGAAGATTTCTAAGGGTAAATAAAAGAGATGCAGTCTTTTCTAATATAATTTTTTTCGTTATCTTAATTCGTTGTAATTTTGAAGAAAGGATTGGTCATTCAAATATGAATGTCGAACTTCTCACTATATTCTGGAATTAGGGAAATGTCCCATCCCCCTTTTCTTTTGGATGAATAACCCACGTGATATCAGTATCATCAGTTGAATTAAAATCGAACCGAAATAGATTTTCGATTTTTTTTTCAATCCAACAATTCTTTCAAATAACTTTGTTGTGGAATAATATTGTAAGTTAACGAATATAAGTAAATAAAATATTAAAAATGAAAGGAAAATTTCTCATAAACAAAAAAATATATAAAATACAAACATTAATCATGAACAAAGTAAATATTAGGAGGAGAAGGCGGAAATAGGAAAAGTGTTTTTGCTTTACTAACCTTATTAGAGAATAAAAAAATAAGATAAAAAAGAAGAAATTTTCAAAAAGAAATTAAAATTGAAAGATATTGAAATTCGATTTGAAAAAGAAGAAGGTCAAGAATAAAAAAAAATTAAATGCTTGAATTCCAATCTCACATGATTTTGAAATAATGAATACGAACAAAAGTAAATATTAAGAAAAGAAGACAGAAATAGGAAAAGCGTTTTTGTTTTGCTAACCTTACAGAATAAGAGATTTGAAAAAAAGAAATTAAAATTGAAAGAAATTAAAAATTGATTTGAAAAAGAAGAAAGAAAGTCAAGAATAAAAAAAATATTTTTTAAATGTATGAATTCCAATCGTACATTATTTCGAAATAACGAATCCGATTCGTTACTTTCTCCGAACTTTTCAATTCCGCCGCGAAAATTCATCGGGTAAAAATAGAAACAAAGATCCGTCTGCCGCTGGAAAAAATCCCCACGTCCCGGGCGAGAAAATCCCCACTTTCGAACCTTGCTCTTGTGACGTAACCCAGTTACGCGCTTGCGCTCTTTGACTTAATAAGGAAAGTTACCTCTACATCCAATGGCGTCGGGTCAGGTCGGTAGTGCTGCAAGCTGACTGTAGGCGCGCCTACGGGAAAGCTCCTCTCCTCTGATACAATTTCCACGGCGCTCGAATCAACGTGCGGTGCGCGCTTTAAGGAAGTCGGTTCTCCCGGAGTGATTCGAAAAGAATTGTTTTGAACTATTTTCACAAACAGGTGGTCTTTTTTCTGCGGACATTTAAGTACATATCTCAGTTCTGCATCGGAACGGTTATTTTTCTCTTTATTCTTTCGTCACGAGGAATGAGACTTGAACAGGTAAACAAAAATATTTGTTTACTTTTTGTTTCGATTTTGAATTGAGCCTTAAATTGATGTCATGTGGAATTTTTTATTATTTTTTATTTAGTACTTGTAAAATTTATTTATTTAAAAAAATAGCCATTAATTTTCAATTTTTATATTAAATGTAAAACTTTTTCGTTCAATAAATACATTTCTCCTTCGTTTTTAGTCTTTTATATTTTCAAATTTAATATTATAATGAAAGAAAATAATATAATATTTTGAACATTTAACAAAAATATAATATTTTGAATTTTTTTAATACTTTATGTGATGTGTATTTATAGAAAACGGAGAATTTTTTAAATTTTCCAAAAACTGATGAAAATTAGATAATCATTGTTTTATGCTTTCTAATACAATATCTCAAAATAATTATTCTAAATTTTAAAAAAACTAATTGTTTTAACCAATTATATTTATTCATTAGTAATTTTGGTGAAATCTTTTTCTCCCTCTCATAAAAGATTATCATTTTTAAATTTTTGTCCTATTTTTGTCTTATGAGATTATATGAATTTTTACAAAAAAAATTCTTTCTAAAATTCAAAAAAAAAAAAAAAAATTAGAATTGTTGGTTAGATAATAAAAATTAATTTTCTTTGCTTTTTCTTGGATGTAAAAAACATTCCAATTTTTTCTTTAATTTATTTTTTAATCTTACAGAAATTTTCTGTTAAAGTATTACTTTTATTCCAAGGCAGTTTTTTTCACTGAAAAAGTTTTTGAAAATTGGAAAAAAAAATAATAATATATTTCTCTAAATATAAACTGAAATGAAAATAAATAATTTTTAATCTCCCTGTTAATTTTTAAGTTTAAAATTTTGAAATCTAAAATAATTTTTAAAAAAATTTTAATAGCTATAATTTAATAATGTATTAATAAGTATTCATCGATTTCAAAAAATAAAAGTATTTAATGCATATAATAAGCATTTATGCAGATTTTTTATAATCCACGGTTTCTGTACGAGAGAAAATTATATTCTCAATAAATTTCTTAGTCTTTTTATGCCAGAAACTTTGTATGGTTTAAAAAAATATATGGAAACAAAATGCGTTTCCCAAAAATACTTTTTTTAGTTCACCCTACATTTGTTATGCTTTAAAAATCATATTTCATAGGAAAAATATATTTTATTCATAAATAAAAAAATAATTATGCCACTGTTTTTGAGTTGCGTTCTTAAAAACACGAAAAAAATAGTATAATTTTTGTTAATTTATATTGAAATATTTTTTTCCTATTTGTTTATCACTAAAAAAATTAGAACATCATCATCATCGACAACAAAAAGAACTGTCGTGTTTTCTTTGTGCTTGTCATGAGTTGAGGACACAGCCTTCAAGAGATGTTTTATTGGATGATGCAAGGTTGTTTAGGGGATTTCCGTTACGGTTGCGGACTTCTGCCTAGGCATTTGCCGAGGGATGCTAGATCGAAGGATCGGGAGGCTGCAGGCAGGTGGTTTAAAAGAGTATATTAGCCCAACTGTTAAATAAAAAGAAATCTGCATGAAACACAATATTTTTTTCATTATAAAATATTACAATTTATATAAAGTGGAAAAGATTTAAATTTATAAAAAGTGTTGAAAATTAGATGATCATTGTTTTATGCTTTCGAATACAATATCTAAAAATAATTATTCTAAATTTTTAAAAAAACTATTTATTTTAACCGATTATATATATTTATTTGTAATTGGATTCTTCTTTATTTGTAATTGGAGCGTTTGCATATTGGATTCTTAAAATAATTTATTAAATTTTAATTATTTTTGTATTATATTCGAATATAAATTATTCAATAATTTGTTATTTTAATTTTCACTTGACAGGTGCTGGAAATAATAATTTTTGGAATTAAATCTATTAAAAATTTATATTTGTTTGTAACATTTTCTGAATATGAATTGTTTATATTTTTAAATAAAAGAGATCTATAGCCAATATTTATGATTGATTTTTAAAATAATTTTATTATTTTAATAACTTTTTGTATGATTTGTAGAATTTAAAGTAAAGGAATTGCAAATTAAAATAATTTGAAAATAATTATAATAATTCAGAAAATTTAAAAAATATTATAAATTTATTAAAATAAATTTACAATATATTGATTAAGTGAAACATATGGAACTAATCTAGCCATTTAATTAATAGAGGAGTATCATATTGTGCATTTTGTATGACCGAAATACGTTAGAATTCGGCGCTATTCCTTTGTAACATACTGTCAGATTTAAGAATTTTGATTCTTTATATGTAGACTTTTAGAATGTTTATTAAGTTGTTAATTACTGCATTAGTTAAAATAGTTATTTATTAGTTAATTTTTAAAAATATTTATAAATTATTTTTCAATTTAAAAATAACTTGTTAAGTAAATTTATATCAGATAATAATTTATAAATTTACTTAACATATTGTTACATAATTTCACGTCTTTCTTCTGCTCGTTCATAATGTAACTGGACTTGGCAAGTGTTTTTCTTCATATAATAGTGAAGGTTGGAAATTAAGAGCTGTTGAGTTCAAGCATTCCATCAACTCTCTAGTTATTTGATTGTCATTGTGAACAATATAAAAGGAACTGTTTCCCAAGTATGTTTTATTTTGCATATAAAAATGCATTATTATAGCATGCGTCATGCAACTTGTTTTCGAATCTTTTAGAAATAATTTGCAAATGATATTGATTATATTCTAACATCTAATTTAAATCCTAATTAATATCTGAAACTTTATCTTAATTTAGCCCATAGTAACTTCGTCCTAAAATATTCTCTTAATTCCTTAAGCGATTCCATTCCTCTACTGAATTCATTCAAGAAATGCTTTGTGAAATTCTTCAGTCAGCGATTCTCACGGTGAGAGTGAACGATAAAAATTGCTGACTTAACAAATACTTTTTGAGACAGATCCCTTTGTTTCCCTTATCATGAGATCGGCGTGAGTCAGAAATCCCTATGAGAATCTTAATAATGTATCGGCTGCATAAACAATATTTTCCCTATCAAAATATACTATATAACACGAAGGAAAATTGATTTCTTGCTTTTCATACACATCTGCTTGCCCGCTCATCTTGTAAATATGCTGCCTGCCTCCGGAGGAAGAATAAAGCGAAATTAAAAATGAAAAGTCTTCTTCAATGTCTTCGAACCTGCCATCTGTTTCCAATAACTTTTAAATCATTACACACACATATATATTGCTTAGTAATATGTCTTTTTGAATTGAAATGTTTTTCTTTATATTTTCTGTTTATTTTAAATTTGTTACTTGATAGTCATAAATGACGGTTCCGTTACTTCTGTATTTGTTTATTATTTTATTTGCATCAATTTGAAAATAATATAAAAAGGTTTTTTTCTCAGGATATTGCTAATATGCAACTTCAATAGGCTAATAATAAAGTAAGAATGAATTACTTTATTATGTTTATTTATCATAATCCATTGGATAGCAAATTCTGCCATTAAAATGCTAAATAGTGAACAAAAATGTTTTTTTGTTTATATATATAAAGAATTTCAGGATAGTTGGGCTGGTTTGAAACTTGGACTAAGCTATTTGAAATATGAAGGTATTTATTGCTCCAGCGTATTAACCCATTAACCGGTTTGTCCGTACGCCATGCGTGCTTTGGTATATATATATTTTGCCTATTCTAAAAACAATGAAGATGTTTATAATTGTTATAATACTAAACAAAAATTACATAGAATAAATAAAGATCTCAAATGTTCTATATGTATTCTGAATTAATTCAAAACGACAAAACATTCCCAAAATCGAACACTTGAATTTCATTGTAAAGAAAATAAATAAGTGAAGGTCATAAGTATATTTATCTCTTGTTCACTGAGACATTTTTCAAGGTGGATCTTTAAGAAAGGGAGGGTACTCGGCTGTAGCTTCTATAGCTTATAATTGTGACCAACATCTCCGATGGTTTCAAATATGTAGTGTGGCTCAGAAAATATATTTTTAAGTTGAGAATAGTTACGAATGTCTGAGCTGTTATTCTGTTCTCTTCTGTCTAATCCCAGTTGGTCAAACCAAGACGAAGGAGAAGTAGCTCTTTCGAATGAAGGCAGAAGTGTGCGCCTTTCGTTGTGAATGAGCACCGTTAAGGTGAAAGGACGACTTTGCTCGAGCACACACGACACAACCTTTTTTTAGGGGGCGGTCGAACTCATGCATCCATCCGCCAGTCAGAATTGAGATCCAAATCAGAGACCGACTCAGTACCCCCAGAGGTATCATTTGTAATGGAACTTTGCAATCACGACCTATTGAATGTGCCCCTACTGCCATGAGCCAACACGGCAGTCTTTGACCGAGACGAGGACAGAACTCGCCACCTTTCGGTTGCAAGACTGACGCTCTACCAACCAGGCTATCACGGCCTTCCTGACATTTTATAGAAGCTAGTATTTACAATTTTCTACATTTGAATTTGCTTTGCCATTTTTAAATTAAATTAACTGAGATTGAACAGCATTGTTAAGCAATAATGCACAGATGAACTTTCAGAATATAGAAATAACTAACTTCTGCTTATTTTTTTCTTTGTTAGTGGAGGTGCCTCTTTAATTTTCTTAAATTTGCGTAATGACACTTTCTCTTCTCCGAAGATATTTTCTAAGATAGGTCCTATTTAGTTATCATTATTATCCTTCTTTTTAGTTACATAACAGCCTTTGGCGACCAGTTGCTTAAACACTATATTAATGTGAAAGCGAATGTGTCCTTCTTCTGAAAGAATTCACAACAAACGGTGTCTAGGGTTATAAAGGTTTTACTGTACAGTTTTTGTACATAATGCAGTGTAGATACCTCATCGTATTACCACGGTTTACAGTCATACAATTTGAACAGTCCAATCTCATTCAGTAATCACTAGAGTTAGCTTTATCCTTGGCGCCATCTCGCGGAGACTGTCACATCTACTTCTGCATCTGTAGTATTAATTAAGATTCTCAACCAACTTTATGGTCTATATCTTATCACAATGCGCAGAACTGTTTAAAATTATATTTTCTTAACAATCATTGAGAGTATTCTAATGATGTATAAATGCTTGCAAAGGCTAGTTGGCGAAATCAGTCCAATTGTTGAGATTGGAGATTGGAATTGGAATTTGAGATTGGAATTCTTTTAAGAATTTATTTTTTATTTTTCTCGAAAATAGGGGACAGTGAGAGGGTGTGTGATAACTATCTAGGAGCTTATTATAATAACTGTCTAGGCATGGTTTAGACATTTTTTGGTGTAAAAATTGTATAAATCAATAAAGTGGTGTGGTTAATTACTATTAATTTTTCCCCTTTAAAGAATTTTCAGTGAATTAATGCTTTTGAGATTTGTAAGAATAATGGATATTTTCGAATTAACTACCATCGATGATGTATCTAGGTTTTATGAACGTTCATATGAAATAAAGGGGGGGGGGAAGTAATCTCATAATCAAATTCCCCCAATTCTATGATTGGTGAAAGGGGATATAGTTTTTTGGTTTGGAATTTTAAAGTTATATGTATATATATATGTAGTTTACTTAAAAAAAACTTTGTTAATGACAAAAAATTATCCGTTGAGAACTGATTGCCAACGGAAAATATTTGTCAGATTTTAAATGAAATACAGATTTTTAATTTAGAATCTTCTCCGTTTTCATGACTATAAGGTTTGAATGTAAATAAAACGAACTATTATTTGTAAAAAGATAATTAATAGAATTATATCATAACAACCTGATAATTAAAATAAAGAACATGTAATGTATGAATTGAAATAACTTTATAAACACGTTCAAAATTATACCACGATAAAAGATTCTTTAAAAGATTCGATAAAAGATTCTCGGAGAAAGATTCTTTAATAATTTTAGGAAGAAAAAATTGAACACAATAAAAAGTAATTGCATTTAACACCTCACAAGACATACGTAATTAATCATGCAAGATTCATCAAAACCTTCACCTTACGATGATGGATAAAAATGTAATTTGTTCAGAAACCGAACAGTTAATTAAAAGTAAAGCAAGCATCATTTTTCAGACTTCCTTTCATCTAATCTGAAGGACGATATTTTCGTCTAAAAATTCTTTCTCAGTAAAATAATTTGTGTGATATCTTACAAGGCCATTTTTTTATTCGTATCTTTAGAAAATCGTTTGCACTTTGATATAAATTTAAAATATAAGGGAGAAAGATCGGTTAATTTACCTGTCTCCTAAGAATGAATCGTTTTCTTCTGTTGTCTGGCTATATTTTAATGAAAATTTTGAGATTGCTATATAATTTGTAAATTTGCTTAAAAAAATTTTTTTTTCATCATAAATTGTCCATAAAAATCTCATTAAAAATGGAATATGTGTTTTTTAATCAACTTTTGCATTTCACATAATAATAGTTCCTATTCTTTCTATATGCTGGAAAATTAATATTTGACGGCAGTCCTTTTATTGTAGATTTTAAAAAATCTTTGTGCGAATTATGATTACTTCAAGCAATTTAGTGTTGTTGTTTTTTTCCAAAGATGGTCTATTATACTTGAAAAGAATAAACTTCTTTCAATCAGAATTCTGTGCGAAATTTCAAATTAATTTTCTACTTGGAAAATTAAAAAAAATCGTTTCATTAAAAATATGTTTATTTATTTATTCATTTTATTTCTGGAAAAATGCAGTTTCTTTTCAACTTTCGTTTGTATTCGGAAGGTAGAACGTAGACATAAATCTTGATCGTCATTTTCCAGACAAACTATTGTTTTCTGATTGAGGGTTATGGTATCCATGTAGATACAAAGCATTCAACATATCGTCGTCTATCAAATTCCCTTTCTTAGTTTTGCAAATTAAAAAAAGAAGATTTAAGAAACGAATTTTTCTCTATCAATAATGAATGTTTCTGATTTTCTTTTATATCTGGCAAGGATATAAAACCGCATATATATTTCAGATTTGAAATTTTTTTTAGCTATTCTATTGGTAAAAAGTTTAGCCCTGAACATCTGCTTTCACCAGTATTGTTCCGAAATTAATCTACTGTAAATTAATAATGTATTAAAGTATTCAATAAAATGTTCGCACGTTCTTTTCAGAATTCAATAGTTTTATTTCCTTGCTGTAAGATATCTAATCAATTTTCTAATTAATAATTAAATTTCTTAATTTTTATTTGTATTTTATATTATTGACAACCTACTTTGTGTTTTTGTATTTCAATATACTTTTCGAAAGAGAAAAAAAAATCTTTAAAGTAAGACGAAGAAAAAAGATTGTAAGATCGGCAGACTTTAGAATTATTGTTGATAGAGACTTATAAAAGATTTAATTTCTATGATAATAAATGTAATTATTAATCTTACGTTAGTTTTTGTTCATTTTATTAACAAATGCTATTGGTTTATTAATGTTTTGTAAATACAATGTTTTATACAATAAATTAATATATAATTAATGTAGAAATGTAACGTATATACATTATTAATTTAATATATTATATGCTTAATTTAATGATGTGTTTGCATTAATTTAATAATGTATAGTTAAAGTAAATACGAAGTTTTGATCAGGCTAATGCTACTGCTTTATTACGATAATTTTGAGTTATTTTTGCGGTGAATGAATTTCTGTAACTACCAAATGTAATAACTTTAAAAATGGAACGAAATGTTGTTAAAGCCGCTTTGAAATGATACAACAAACGGTAAGAGAAAGTTACAATTATGAACTTGGTGCTTTTCTTCAAGTCATGGGATACAGAATCTGGGAAACATCGATACGTAGAGACTATATTTAGAATCACAATTTCTTTTTAAAAACCTGAAATTTATGACAGAATCATTTGAGTGTTATTTTATATATGTTTTTAAGATAGGTGTAGACACTTAGTTTGTTATCTGTGTAATGTCTCTCTTCATTTGAAATGGTGTAAGACGAGGCCCGATTTAAGTATAAGTTACAAGATTATGATTAGTTAACGTCATATTTATCATGCTTACTGTGTAACTGGAACTATAAAGGGTCTCATATTTTAATAGGATTTCAGTAATTCTAAATCCGGCACTGAGTACGTTATAAATAATAATATTCAATTTATGTTGCATGGTATTATATGTAAAATGGTCTACAAACTTTTGAATATTATACTTTACCAACTGCATTCGGAGACAAGTTTGTTCACACAGATGATTTTCTAGATTGCTAAATGATTCATTGAGTGTATATATATAATGACAACTCTATGTCTAAATGAAATCTTAATTAATTTTCTAATTTTTATCTTTTTTAAGCCATGTTATTCTAAAATGTCCTCTTATTTTCTGCTTTTATTATTGGTTACACCGTAAGGCCTCTTCAGAAAAACGTAATGGTGTTTTTAAGTTTTGAATTCAGTGAAATTATAAAATAGTTTAATGAAACGAATTAAAATTCGCACAGTGGTTTGTTTATATTTATTATAGATTATTTTTTGCCATTAGATAATAAATAATAACAATAAATTATATGCCACTATCGTTTTATGTATACAGTACACTCTCGAGTATCCGGTTCGTAGTTATCCGGCCTTACTTTCTTTTATGATGATTAACCCGTTCACTGCCACGACCGACGCCTGATTTTCAGGTCCTCTGTCAAATTATTCGACCCCTTTTTTGCTATCTCGTAACTATGGTAGAGAAGAGGCCATGTAACAAAATAAATGATTCGGTAAAACTACATATTATCTGTATCGCACAGGCACGTAATGCGGCAGTCAACGTGTTAAATGAGAAAAGCCAAGCGTAGCTTTGGCAACATTGCCAAGGCATTTGAAACGGGCGTTTGCTACGATCCTCTTGTTGTGACGGATCGAACCTGCGATGGTCAGGTTTGTTGTCCAATAACTTAACCATTAGGCAAAAACGTACGCTTCTGTCTAGTGGCTGTCACTGTCTTATTAAGTCATCACTGCAGTACTCCCCTATCAGTGAGACGGTAGGAAGCGAACGATTACTTATAGCGCCAATCGTTATGGCGAGCGAAGAGAGTCGCTGCTGCTTCAAGTGAGTCTGACGACTTTGTGTTGGTTACGTTTGCTGCGGGTAGGTGGCGCCCCGACAGCTATTTGAACATTTATAGTCCGAGGTCACCAATTTGTGGAAAAGGATCGAAACTGCGAAGTTCGGGTTTGAAGTCCATTAATTTAACCATTCGGCAAAAGCGTACGCCTCTGCCTATTGGCTCTTACTAGCTTATTAAGTTGTCACTATACTCTTGCATGTCGTATATAAGATACAAGTTGTGACAGGAAAAGAGCAGTGTTCTGCTCGTTGATCGTCAGTATGTAATGGACCTCATTGCCATTGTTCCTTATTATAATTGCACAGTACGAACATTATTATATTAGTAAATTGTTCTTATTGTATGCCTTATGCTTTCTTAAACATATCACAGTGAAGATTACAAAATGGATGATAAATGAAAAAAATGGAGGAGAAATTACTCCCAATGCAACGGCTAGTCGTTGATGTAACAGCAGGAAATACAGCTTCAGAGTTAGGAATTGGAAAACATATTGTGGGGAAGTGGGAAAAAATCGGGCAGAAATTGAAAATTAATGTTTGCGCAAGCTAATGGAAGTAGACTCGATGAGAAAATGCATATTATAACAATGTGTTTTTGTTTAGAAACTTTGTCGTCTGGTATTGGTGAGATAAGAATGGAGTTCTTGGAACTCTAGCCTATCCGGTTTGTCCATCCCCCACATTAGGCCGGGTGCGCGGGAATAAACTACATATGTAGATTTACATCCCTGTCGGATACTCGAGAGTGTATTTTATATGCATATTACCGTCTTTTCTGGATATTCGGGAGTGAACTGATAACGTTTCTATCGGATTGTCGGTAATGTACTGTATATGTAGATGAAAGTCCTTGTCGAATACTCGGGAATGTTGAGGATATGTAGATTAATGTC
>JAPMOQ010023868.1:497569-521359 GCA_026543055.1 Argiope trifasciata | reverse complement strand
GTCCTTGTCGAATACTCGGGAATGTTGAGGATATGTAGATTAATGTCATTGTCGGATACTCCGGAATGTACTGTATATGTAGATTAACATCTCTATCGGATAATCAGGAATGTAGCATATATGTTGATTAATGTTTTTGCCTGATACTCGGGAATATATTGTATGTGTAGATTAATGTCGTTGTATTTTTATGAAAAATAACTGAGCCTTCAGTGTATTGAAATCTCGAAAAATACGCGAAACCAATACTTCCCTGTTCTCAGAATTCAGCACATTTATGAATGATTTTCTCTTCGCATCGTGTATCCTGGAACACGTAACCTCTTCTATATTTAGCTCTTGCTATGTGTTAAGTCCTCCATTTTCCCCCCTTCTTCGTGACTTATCGGCCCGTGTCGTCACCGTGCGACTGATAAGGATAAGAGTCTCTTCTGCTTCTTCTGCGTCATCCAGTTTTTTTTGTTCTGCTCTTTGGACCCCCATTATCTCGTTTTCTAGATTTCATTTTCTCATCCCAAACGAGATTTTCCCAATGTGTGTCATTCCGCATTATCTCCATTCACTTCTGGAGTCGTTGTATCTGTCTGTCTGTCTGCTGCTGCATCTGAGTTTATGATTTTTTGTGTGTGTCCGTGTTGTTAAGATAAGTTGTTATAATCTGGTAGTCAGAGGGTAGAGGTAAAGTGACTGAAGCAGATATGTTCTTATTTGTTACTTTTATCCTGCAGGAACTGGTAGATTTGAGAAAAAACAGCCGACTGTGATCTTTTTAATACGTTGACTGCTAACTACAAGGTAATTCGTAGATTGCGTTCTTTTCTAGAACCAAACCATCTATATTAAGGAATCCGACTACCTTAAAAACACTGCTTATCAACTACATTGGTGCATGTTTATTTTAATGTTATTTCTTGTAGTTCAGACTTTCCTCTTTCTAAAACGGTTTTTCATTTCTAGAAAAAAAGAAGGCCTGACCTATTATACAGTCACATATTTTTCAACTGAAATTGGTCTTTAACTTCAATATTCTCAAAACTTCAGTTTAGTTTAGTTATATTGACGTCCCGTTTTTAAAGCAACACGAGGTCTATTTTGGGACGGACCTCGTCATTTTGAACTACGGCCAGATGACGAGGACGACACCTGAACTGGCACCCCCTTCCCACACCACACCACACCAGCGGGAGGACGTTTGGCCTGAGAGATTTAACGTGCAATAGACCCTCTCGCACAACGGTTCTTCGGTGGAATCGAGTCTCGAACCTGAAACCCTCCGGTTCCGAAATCGAGACCTTACCACCAGGCCACCTTGGCCCCAGGTGCGGAAGCCGAATACTCGGGAATGTACTATAATAGACACAAAGTCAAATGACTACATTTTAATTTTTTTATATATTTATTTTTCCTTATAACACTCGAAGAACGCCGATTAATTACCAGATAATCTTTTTTTATCATATGCATAAACATGTACATACAATCGAACCGATCAGTGCGACATCACAATCATGCACATACCAGCATAATCGAATTATTGCCTTACTGCAGGCTATATGATACTGGGCAGTGGCGTGATATCTTTTTTCTTGTGGTAACAATCCCCAAAATAAACAGATTCAGAATACTTGGTTATACGAGTGTATACCGATTTCGTTCGTTGTTTCCCAAAGTACAACTGTTTGAACGGCACTACCATTAGTAACTATATTAACACGTTGACTGCCAACTATGCGATAACTGGTAGATTGGGTTCTTTTCTAGCACCAAACCATCTATGTTATGAGATTACACCTCTCTATACAGTTAAAAGATAGCAAAGAAGGGGTCATCTCATAAGATAGATGGTCCTGATATCAGACGAAGGTAGTGGCATTAAACTTAACCTGATCCAAAATGCGTTCTATATTGTTTTGGACCGAAGAAAACCGTGTTTGCATTTTGGACGTTTCATTTTTTCAATCATTTAAAATACACATTTGACGCATAGCTTCAATTTTAGTAACAAAGTCACGCATCTAAATTTATTTATTTTAATTGCTGCCTTTTTGAGATATCGTATTTGTGTGTATGTGCAAATTTAGATCAACAGTCAACTTTCCTACGGATTTGATTCAAAATTTAATACTCTTTAGATGCCAAAAAGATACACCGAATTTCATTTATCTAACATCTTGCATTTTTGAATTATTTTGTTTGTATAATTTGAAAATGTATTTCGACAGATGTTCAATCCCTTGGAGAATTTGCTTCAAAATGTGATGTGGATTTTACTTTTACTAAATCTGCGCAACAAATCCATTCCATCCATTTTTTAAATTTTATGTTGTAATTTACTTTGTAATTATTACGTTCACATGCGAATAAATGCAAAGATTCTAATCAAACTTTCTTCGAAATCTATAAATTTGGTATAAAGATCTTATAGAAAATTTCGTTCGTCAAGCTTAAAGTGTTTTTGAGTTTTTCGCACTCATAGAGGGCCGCGGTAGTTTAGTTGTAAGGTCTCGGCATGCGGACGTTGTTAGGGAAAAATCCCCACAAAAATATTTTTATGTTTTTAAAAGCGTCTTTTAAAACTTCTTATAGACCTTTATTAATTATTTCCAAACACATCACGGTTTCATCTTTGCGCTTTATGCATCTTTGGTTCTGTTATATACTTTTTGAACTTTTTATAAGATTTTAGCTTCCTAGTTTGACTATATGTAGGTAGAGATTTAATTAGCGGCCATTACTATTCCACATTTATTTTTATTTTGTCGTAATAGATGGCACCATAGTTTCTAGACATCAATGATTCTACTAGCACCGTAGGTCCAAAGTCTAAGACGCGTGACGTCAAGTTTAGAAAAGCGAACTGTGAGCATTCACTCGGCAGACAGAGAGAGAGTGTGTCATTCGTTTCGATATTATGATTATTTAATACGCAGCGGTGGCACATAGCTTTGCCATGGGACACTTGATTAGACTTCGCCCTTAGTGTCATCTAAAGGTTATACTTTTATCTCTATTGTAAATAGCCTGTCCTGTCCTCTTTGTTAATGTCTTTTCTTTTAAATATTCTTTGCTGTAAATGGATTTATTGTTTTATTTAAAAGCTTCTTTTCTTCAATCAGTGACCCTAGGCACTGATGTTGAATGGGCATTTTGTCCTATCCATTCCTAGATGTATGGCTATAGCCGTTTTTTGCTCTTGTGACATTAAACGATACAATCCAAACGGGTGAGTTTCAGATTCGAGATCCCAATCCAACGAAGAATCTTCGTGTGATCTGATCTGGTGTGCGTAAAATACGTCGAGGCCAAATGCTGTCTCGCTGGTACTGAGCAGAAGCTTGGAGGGGAGGGCGTTTGCTCAGGAATCGTTCTCATTATCTGACCGCGGCTCATAATTATGGGCTCCGTTCCAAAATATTTCTAGTGTTGCTTTAAAACGGGACGTCAGTATATCTAAACTAAACGCACTCAAAGAAGAATAAAAACGTGGAATTCGTCGTATTTCAATATCAATGAATCTATTCATTTCCGGATAAAATTAGTGTTATTCTTATTTTATTCACAAATAAATATTATTCTTTCTATCATTCCTAATTAAACAAGACGGTTATTTTGAGTTTCGAACGACATTTCTAAAATTATTTCTTCTGCGGCAGAAACGCGGCGGATACCAGCTAGTCTTAAATGAAAAGAATATAACGCAACTCTCGATTTTTATAAAAATAACTGATGCACATTTACAAGTTTGCTGTCAAGCAATTGTGGAGGCCGTGGTTGCCCGGTGCTGAAGCCTTGGCATTGGGACTGGAGGGTTTCAGGCACATGACTCTATTTCACCGAAAATCCATCGTGTCAGCTGCCTGGCGTTTGTCGGGTCCAAACGTCTTCCCGCTGGCTCGGAAGCTTGAAAAGGGGCGTGACAGCTCAGGTGCCGTCATCATCATCTGAACGTGGTTCATAATTACGGGGTCCGTTCCAAAATAGCTCTAGTGTTGCTTTAACACATTCGATGCCTTTGACATGCCTGTGCGTTACAAATACTATGTAATTGCACCAACCAATCTATGTCATTAGATGACACCTTCTCTGCTACAGTTAATAGGATAACTGTAGGATAGGCGGTGCTGATATCAGGCGTGGGTAGTGGCAGTGAAAGAGTAAAGTCATTGGCTTAATTAATTCTTATGAATTGGCTTAATTAATTAATTTAAACTGGTTTGAACCAATCATGAAACTATCAGATTGCGCATGCGACGATATTAAAAAAAAATGGTATTTTTCCCATCTCAAAATTAGTTGAGCTAGAAAAATGGATTCTTTTGTAATAAATATTAATTTCTTCGCACTTCAGTTTCGTAAAACAACTTAGCAGAATTATTGTACTACATATGTTTGAAAATTTTGACTCAGTTAATATGTCACGGTGAACGTGTTAAAACGGGACGTCACTATAACGAAACTGGACGCACATAAGGAAGAATAAAAACGTGGAAATTCGTCGTAATAACGTGTTTGTATTTTTGGTCGATTGCAATTCTTTATATAGTTTGTACAAGAGAAAGTTATAAAAAAAAACGGTCTGCTGTCCGCGCAGCCATCATTTTTATTCGACCTTCGCTTTAATTTATTTCTACCACAGACGGGATGTGTTCTCAACCCCTGTGCATGGCCGCCTGGGCGTTCCTTTCGCATCTCTCTCTCTTCTCTTTTTTTCCCAACTCGATACAAGTAACTGGTTGGGATGCGATGCAGCCCTCTCTAATTCAGTGTTCCTATATTTTTTTATCGACCCGTCTCGGCCAGGTACTCTAAAAATTCTTCGCTGCCATAAAGAAGAAAAAGGTGTCTGGTCTGGTATTATGTTGCAATTTTCTTTGTCTTCTACTTTTCGTTAAGGTCTTCGGGATATTTTTGAGGTGTAAAATGAAGCACAGCAAAAGAAAATGCAGCAGATCAATGCAATTATTTGAGATCAGGCATGATCTGTTTAAATTTTTTATGAAGTTGAAAATTAGTTGAAAGCAATTTATTTAAGGCATCCGACTACGTTTGAAGGAAGAAAAAAATTAAAATTGGATTTTTTAAAATACTACTTTATAGTTCTTAGTTGTATTGTCGATTATAATACCAAATACTGTAAATACAACAAAATTATTTGAAAATATAATATATTTTGAGAAATAGGAAAATTTCTAGCACAATTTAATGAAATTTAACCAAAACGGTTAACGCTGTACACAAAATTTTAATGCAGCAATTCTATTTTTCTTTGTACACAAGTTATGGAATATAATGATCAACGAAATGATCCAAAATCTAAGAAAAACGTTATGGGTAAAATTATACCTATATATGCATTTTTTCCATAAATTCGCTACTTAATTTTTCTGAAAACCCCTATCAATGAAAAAATATTTCACCAACAATAAAAGTTTTGGTTCATTTCATTGCCCATATTATTTAAAACACGCGCTGACATTTTTATGCAAATGCCTCTATTAGGTTTTGAGATGTCATGTGAACGGTGCAGAATTTTTAAGAAAAGTAAAGATTTGAGAAAACTGAAGTGAAAGACAAAATTTACCTGAAAAATATGCTTTGCTTAAAATTCCCCTGGATAATAGGTCAGACCTTCCTTTTCTTAGAAAACATAAACTGTTTTGGGAAGAGGAAAGTCTGAACTACAAGAAATAACAATAAATAAGTAAATAATTTTTTTTTTAAAAAAAAAGATGAATTCAAAGATCAAATGAATATAAAAACTGTCCCGTTCTTTCGTTTCATAAATTATTGGTTTTGGTATCTTCGTAATGGTAAGATCTTAACTTTGGAACCCCAGAGTTTCAGGCTCAAAATCGTATTCTTTTAAAGATCTATCGAGAATGTCGATTTCGTATACATTAAATCTGACGGTGATATAGTGCGGAAGTTTAGAGAGAAATGTGCCGTTAAAACCAATGCTTTTGCCAGCACACTCAGGTAACACAGTCTGTTGCCCTATATTGTGCAATATTCTATGACATGAAACAACATTGCGAATATTGATCAATGTCATACATTTTTCTGCAGTATTTGTGTGCTGCTAGGGTGATCACCTGGCAGCGGGTTAAAAATGTGAAATCTATTCTTCGCTTTCTATTTTTAGATCCAGTGGGAACTTGCAAATAGGCAAATAAACTTCTGTCTATACTTATAATAAAGCTCAATGTGTGTGTGTGTGTGTTGGCGCTCTACAGACCAGACCGTTGGACCTACAGCTACCAAATTTGGTACATGTATACCTTGGAGGTCCGGAATGTGCACCTCCGAGCCTTTTTTCGAATTTTTAATTAGAATTAGAATTAATTAAAATTTAAGTGAAATTTCGACGTTTTTCCGCTATAACTTCTGAACATATAATCGGACAAACATGATTTTAACATCAATTTAAAGATAAAAAAATTAGCTTTCTAATGGTATCAGTGTTTCAATGTACAACTCAAGCGTCTATTTTTAACGAATTTTTAAAGAAATCTTTTAACCATGTTTTTTTGAGCACTTGACTGGATAAAATAAAATAAAACAATGCCGGAAGTTCAAATGAAAAACAACAACTATCATCGTAAATCAAATCTAAAGAAATACAACTTTCAACACGTGACTGGATAAAATAACATAAACATAAAATGTGATATCTTCTAAAAAAATAAGTGCAAGGCAAAGGATTCTATGATCGTTTGCAATATCTATATCATTAATTCCATAAATTATCTTTATTTATGGTAAACCTGATTGAATTTAGACAGGTTATGCACTGAAATCCCGACTTAATGGCATATTTCTATAATCGTTTGCAATACCTGTATCATCAATAATTCTTTCCCTTTTTCGCTTTCTTTAAAAAACATATTTAACATTTTGGCAATATCATCGAAAAAAACACTTTTAATATTTTGGAAGCATAATCGATAAATTGTTAGAGCATTAAACTCAAAACGTTTTTCCGAATATAGTTACCGACTCTTTAACTACTAATAACTGAATCTCTTAGCTTTAACTATTTCTTAAATTTTGGCTAATGAATATGCGATTTAATTGAAAATTTTAGAACGCATTACTCATGGCGAACCAGCTGGTCGCCAAAGGCGGCTAGTAAAACAATAAAACATCAGATCGTCTGTTGGTCTTATTTGAATAGTAGAAAATTTGACACCATTCTTGCTAGATTAAAAATTGGCCGACACGGCTCACACATAAACATTTGCTGTTGGGGGAACCCGCAATCCGATGTTCAGTATACCAGTGTCCTTTGACAGTTCTTCACATTTTAATAGAATTTCCACAGTTAAACAATGAACGAATCCGCTGCTTTCATTCTTCCCACATCGAATTGAAACACATTCTTCATAAGGTTCACCATCTTCTGATTCGATTCTTTAATTGGCAGGCGTCATGGCATAAGGGGAGCGTATCTTCCCCATGATCTAGGCGTCCCGGGTTCGAGTCCCGATTCGGGCATGGTTGTTCGGTGTTCTATCTGTGAGGTGTATGAATGAGCACTCCCTTAGTAAAAAGGGGTTGTGCAAGCGAATGAGTGAATCTTCATTTGAGCTGGAAGTCAGACTTCTGCCCTCTGGGTGCTCAGGGGTCTTTACCCTCAGAAGCGACTGCACCCACTTTCCGTGGAAACACGGACACGACATCATCATCATTCTTACAATACTTTTGGATTGCATTTAACCCAGGTATTATATTTTGTAGATTTTATAGGTTAACGGGACCAGGAAAACGATGCAATTTAGAAGGAAATTTTTTAAACCGTTGTAATAAGATTAAATCTCGCCACATGTTTGGCACAGTTTGATGGAAAATGGTTCTTGCGCCAATAAACTCCATCAACCATTTTTAGAACTAAAATTTTGATACAGATCCCCTAGTTTCCACAACGAGACTGATTTTGTCAATTAATTTTATCTCTTTGCGTACATGATTAATTGTTAATATTGTTGTGACTTATGGATTTCTAGAAGACCGCTAACATATACTGTCGGCGATTTAAGCCGAAGTTGAGCTTCTCTTAATATTTCAGTAGCGCCAACTAGCGCCAAGAGTAAGATTTAGCTACTGCATGCTTCACATTCACGACCCCTTTTTACAAGGGGTCACATTCAGCCAACTCACTGATTGAATACAGAACAACCATGCCCGAACCGGGACTCGAACCTGGGACGCTCAGATTACGGGGAAGACACGCTACCCCTTTGCTAGGATGCCATCACATTATTAACTAACCAACCAGAATATCCTTATTTTATTATTTATAGGAAAACAATCTAAAATAGTATTTTCATATGATGTGGTAAAATGTGTTTAATCAAAATCAATTTACAGTAATTAATCCGATAAATCCATTTCACGCTGAGTTGTACTATCGGTTGATCATTACATCCATGATCAATGTAAGTGGAGACTCTTGTACAAGAAATCTGAACACACATTGAACGAAATTATGTATATACGTACGAAAAAATTGATACAAGAATCCTTTTTTTTTTTTTTTTTGTACAGTGGTGCATCTTATTTTAATATTATCATGCATTACCTTTTATAAATTTTAAAATTCTCCTTTATTTCAAAATGCAGATTTTTAAAATTCGTGATTACTGATTTAAGGGATCCGACTACGTTCGAAGAAAAAATTTTGAAAAAGTGGATTTTTTAAAAACTTTTTGAAACCAAAGTTTTTAGATGTATTGTCAATTATAATACATAATACAATAAATACAACAAAATTATTTGAAAATATAATGTATTTTGAGAAATAGGAAAATGTGTAGTAAATTTTAATGAAGTTTAATCTAAGCGGTTGACACTCTGCACAAAACTGTAATGTACCAATCCTATTTTTCTTTGTACACGAGTTATAGAATATAATGATGAATGGAATGAACCGAAATCTAAGACACATTTTTAGATGCAAAGAAGTGATGGGTAAAAAATATACATATATGCGAATTTTTTCCATAAATTTACAATTTAATTTTTCTAAAAACACCTGTAAATGAAAAAGCATTTCACCAACCATAAGACTTTTGGTTCATTTCATCGTTCATATTATTTAAAACATACGCTGAAACTTTTGTGCCAATATACTTCTATTACTTTTTGAGTTATCATGTTAATGGTGGGAAATTTTAAAGAAAATTAGTTTTGAGAAAATGGAAGTGAAAGACACATTTTAGTTAAAATGTAGGTAACCTTGGATGATAGGTCAGGCCTTCATTTTTATAAAAAAGATAAACTGTTTTTGAAAGGAGAAGGCCTGAACTACAAGAAATAACAATACAAAAATAAGTGCTCAAGAACTAGTGTTTTTAACGTAGTCGGATACTTTAAGCACTAGTTAATCTAATGTTGTGGTTTTTAAATTTTACATTATACGGTCCCTTTTACTTTTAACGGGCGAATGTTCAGCACGCATGAAAAGAAACTCTTTCACCGAATTGATAGAAAGAGGGCGGCATTTGATGGTTTCTTTAAAGAAAAATAATTAGAAGTATTCGATTCTTTGTCTCATTCCGCTTTCATGTCATTCATTACTAACAGGTGTCAAATTTCAGATGTCATTCTGTTGGTGCGGTTATCTAAATGGAAATCGAGACATTAGCATTTGTAAATACACAAGTAGTGACACTTTTCGGAAGGATTTTTATTTTGAATTAAAAACAATTTGATGTAAACAGGAAAACGCGTAGGCAGAAAATGAATGATTTCGAATTAAAAAATCGTCTGTTTTCTATAAAGAGAATGATTCTCATTGTTCATTAAAAAATAAATTTTTGGAAAAGTAATACAATTAATTTGTTTCGAAAATAAATTTTGTATTGAAAAATTTTAAAAATCTCCCATAAAAATATATTTTAAACTTTTAAACACAAGAAAAATTATTTTTAAAAAATTTAAAATGAGAAAAATTGGCTGAAAATTTTAAAAAGCTGCCATAAAAATATATTTTAAGCTTTTAAATATAAGTCATTTTTTTTAAATTTAAAATGAGAAAAATTGGCAGAATTTAATTATATCAGTTAAAAAAGCAGTATCAAAAATTTGTTCTGCTTGCTACCAAAGGAATATTCTGATTCTATTCAAAAATAATACTTCTGACTTTTTTCCAAATTCCTTTCGAAATTTAAAATTCCACCATAAGAAACTATTTATGCAAATTTACAATTGCATTATTTTTATTGACAACGTTTCTACAATTGACAAGAATAAAGTTCAAATCTCTTAAAAAAAGTCGTGATATGTAAATCATTTAAATTTTAAAAAAATCTATAAAGTTAGGAATATTAAATAGAGATCAAATATTGTCTATACCGAATATCAAACTATAAAATGAATTTTGGTGGATAAATTTGGTGTGTGGGTTATCATATTGAGAAAGGAATGGAATTTGGCGCATCGTTTTGTCGCCATAATTGTAAATCTGTGTAAAATTTGTTGCCAAATGCGCCAAACGTTAGATTGTTTATTTACCTTTTGTGTGGATATAAAAACATTGATAATATTTCAAAAACGTGAGAAAGTGGATCGATGAAATGTATATGTGGCCTTAACACCGAAGCTGTAGATTTTGCAAATTTTTCAGTCAGTTAACAGAAAGAGATACACAATTCATGTTTGAATTTCTTCACTGGATAACTGAACAGAAAACCTGCAGTATATTGTAATGTCGGATTTACATTCGGTTAGTTATAGGAGGGCGAGTAGAAGAGGGCGGATTTATGTTTGCCACAATTTCATAAGATAGATTCAGACATTCCATACTTGGCTATAAATTGCCGTTTTGGCGTCCCTGAATTTTTCTTTTTTCTTTCGTATTGTTTTAAAATGATAGATATTTGCACAAATAAACACGGCTATAAAACAAAAAAGGTCAACATGCCAAAATTTGAAAAACTATAGAAAAAAAAAATGGCAAATAAAATGATTAAAAGCAACACAACTTCGCAACAGAGAAAAATAAGCAAAAATTGTCGGAATTATTCTATGATAAAATAGCAATTTTTTCATGCCCCCCTCCCCAAAAAAGGAATAAGAAACCCGCCAAATTCTACAAACCATGCGCAATATGAAAAAGAAAACAATATGGCGGCATGTTGTTTTCCTGTCGATTACTTTAAGTCGACCGAACAGCTTTTTTCAGCCTTTCTACGCATGCGCTGGACGACTTACAATTGACCGAGTGTAAACCCGACATAAGTATGTGGTGATATCTTAACAAGCCAGTTACTGCCACTAAGTATTGGGGATCACTTTTGTATAGGGTATATGTTACGCGGCCGAAAGTCGTAAGGTCGCGAGTTTGATTCTCGGCGGAATTCAACTTCGACATTGGTAAAATTTCAGCCAACACTATCGCCACACTGGTGATCTCGGACAGTGAACACACTCTTCGCTCGCCACAACGCTTGGCACTATAAAATCGTTCGTCTCTCCGCTGACTCAATGGTAGGGGAATATTGTGGTGATACCTGAATAAGCCAGTAACAGCCACTAAACTTTGGTGATCACTTTTGTATAAGGGATATATTACGCGGCTGTAAATCATAAGGTTCGATCCTTGGCGGAATTCACCGGAACCTACCATCACGAGAAAAACCCTAGTTACCCTGAAAGTAGGGGTCAGTCGGCTTGGAAACGAGATATTCTATTACATTTCGGGGGTGAAGGAAATGACTTATTTCATTTGGCGCTAAAAGAACCTTTATTAACCGGATATCTGCATTATTGCAAACGGAATGAATTTCTCGCCTAATGAAGAGCGATGAGTTAGCCAAATGTGGTGGTCTGCTTTAATGCCTACTTCCCTCCTCACTTAGACTCGTCTACTTACGGCAACCATGTTCAGGGTTTTTCTCGCGGCGGTAGGACAGTACGAGGGAATGAAAAGAAAAATTGCTATTGCTGAACTGCACGTTTAAAAACAAGAGTATATTTTTTTTATTCTTATATCAGTCCTAATTAGACTTCAAAGAGCATTTCAGTGTAATATGCTTGATACAGACAATGCAAGAAAATAATTTATCTGTCGATTTTTCTAACCGCCAGATTGTTCTTAAATAGGGTTAAACAGCTTCACCTACACATACAAATCGTTCTTTTTAAGAAATAATGTCTCACGTACGCACCAGGTTAGAACTATGACTTCATCTCGTTTGTTTTGCCGTTTTTCTGTTGTTTCAAAACCACTTCCTGTTCCTGCGCATGAAATCACCCTCCTCAGAACCTCCTGTTGGTGTTTAAAATTAGAATCAGTTTCTTCTATTTTTGAGGGTGTACCGTTTCACGTGTTTTTTGCCTTTTCTTCTGTCCTTCCTCACGGAAGATTTTCGCAAGCCTATTTTCTGATTCTTCATTTATGGATTCGCCGAAGATCCCGGTCGGGGGTAGAAAGTGGGTCAAATTGAGTCGTTTGGTAATCCCTTCCTTCCGTGGGTTTTTCGTTCGCTTTTTTAAAAAAGTTTGCTGTTCGTTGCCTGCAGAGCTGGACTTCTCTATGAGAGGACCGGGTGCAAGAAACTATTGGGGCCCTAAATTTTTAGCAAATTAAAAAAATACAAACGAACATTTGCATATTTATTCTAATAATGCGTGATTTTGTTTTTGCTTACTCCAGTAAAATTACAAATTTACTAATTTCTTTTTTCGATATTTAGTATGGCAAGAGCGTTTAAGCATTAAAATCATACGCTTGGCTGAAGATAGTACTTTATTTAATTTAAATTTGCTGAAAGAGGATTCTGGATTTATTATACTTAGTGACTACAAAGTAAAGGATTGTAAAAGACATTACTTTAGATATAGATAAAAGTAGATAGCTGATGATTTGCAAGTCCATTTGAACCTCGACTTCTGGGCGCTGGGCACCCGCTCTGTTCTAACATGTCTGGTGAGGATTTCCTTATTCATGAATGAACTTTTCCCGCTTTTTTTATAGATATCACTGCGATCTTTACCTAATAAAGGCGTCAGTCGATACTCCCGATGCCTAAGTTATAGAGATACTGTGGAAAGTTTTTGTGCGTTCGATGCAGGGATTTTTTCTAGAGGAAAAAAAAAGTTCAGCCTGCATTGTTGTGACTTGTGTATTTCATGTGATATGACAGTTAAAGATTGAACAGATAAAGTTACACTAATTAGAAATTTTAACTGTCCAATTTTGGATATGAAACGAGAAGTTTTGGCCTAAAAATGATAGATACTTTCACCATTAATAATTATAAATTTTAAATCTTTTAATTTTCACCCACAGGGTTGCTGTGGTTTGGTGGTAAAGCCTCGGTTCCGGAACTGGGGGCTTCCAGGTTCGAAACTTCATTCCAACGAAGAAACTCCGTGTAAGCGGTTCTTGTGCTCGTTAAATGCACCCATGGTATGGAAGTTTGGAAAGGGGGTACCAGCTCAGGTGCCGTTCTCGTCATCTGACCGTAGTTTAACATATTCGTTGCCACTGACGCGTTTGTGCGATACAAATATGTAATTGTACCAAACCATCTATGTTATTAGATGACATCTTCTCTACTACAGTTAAAAGATAGCAAAGGAGGGGTCATCTAATTAGATAGATGATCCTGATATCAGGCGTGAGTAGATATCATCCCAAAATTAGCCCAGGTATTGCTTTAAAACGCGACATTAATATAATTAAACTAAACTCTGGGAGTACTGAATCAGGGATGAATCGGCCTGTGATTTGGATCTAAAATCTGACTTGCGGATGAATGAAGGAATTTGACCGCCCCCTATAAAGAGTTGTGTCGTGTGTATTCTAGCAAAGTCGTCCTTTCACCTGAAAGCTGCTCGTTCACAACGAAAGGCGCACACATTTGCCTTCATTCGAAAGAGCTACTCTCATTCGGGCATTAGACTAAGTGGCATTAGACCCACCACCAAAACTGTTCAGCTATACTTATCATTTTAAACTGTTATTTTTTTATTTAAAAATATTATTTTTGATTGAGAATTTTCAAAAACAGAATTGACATTTTATTACCAAGAAAAAAAAAATAATAAACAGATGGAAAGCCAACTCAAATGTTCGACCTTAAATAGAACATTCTTTCATTCCATTAAAGGTGTCTTGAGATTTCAATCTGCCATCTCTTTACCTCGAGGTGATTGCGACATTGCTAAAAGCTACTTACGCCAAAAAAAACAAAAAAAAAAGCATCGGATCTCAACACTCCCTTTCGAATAAAAGCCGTCGGTATATCTCGTCGGCATCTCCCATACAGGAAAACTGTAAATCATGTCTTCTTTCGGGGGAGGTGGTCTCTAAACACGTGCACCCTTCGCTGTCTCCGCACCCATTGCTGTCCAGATCCGTGACAGAGATTTTGTGTAATTTGCCGTGGGGGAGAAACAATTGGAAGGGGCCCAACTCAAGGGCCGACGGGTGTGTAGATTGACACGTTCTTATACACATCTTTTCCAGCATATTCCTCTTTATGTATGTATTTTTTTAACGGGAAGATCTGAGTAAAATGGATGATAGCTTGGAATCAGCATAAGTATGAGTAGAACAAGAAGGAAGGCCGGAATATTAGACAAGCGATTAGGCAATTACATAATTTCATATTTTTTATATTGTTGTTGCTTCTGCTTACACGGATTGAAGGCAGATTCAAACCAAGCCCAAGAGATCGGGCAAAGAGGGGCAAAGTCAGAGCCGGCCTCCTCTATGAAGGGGCCCGGGTGCGGAAAACCATTTGGGACCCTAAATTTTTGGCAAAGTAAAAACAAAAGCAAAAACATTTGCATGCTTGTTTAATGATGGGAGATTTTGTTCGAATTCAAAATACGTCACTTTTGTACTAAAATAAAATATATTCAACTTTAATCGATGATATCTGCTATCAAATTATATTCACTTATCCATGCATTTAAAAAAACATTGTGGTTTTTTCTTCTTCTCAACTCAGGAAATTGAGGCTGATTTTGTAATTGTTTTAACAAGCTTGTTACGTTTTCTTTACGACAATTTTTTTTAATTTCTTTGAAATTCTAGAATACTGAAATTCTGTATTGTGTATTCCTGACAACAATTTTAATTTAGGCATGGAAGTTTGGAGAGGGGATGCCAGCTCAGGTATCGCCCTTGTTATCTGACCATGATTCAAAATGACGAGGTCAGTCCTAAAATTGTCCTATTAAGCTTTAAAACGGGATGTTTATTTATCTAAACCAAACTAAACTTACTTTTTTTTGTATGAGCTATAGAATAAGAAAATATTGTTCTTGTCAAAAATATTGTTACTTTAGCAGTAAATCTACAAGATTTGAATTATTACCAGATTTCCGACACGCACAAGATTTTCAGACAGTTTTATGAATTATTTCGATATGAGACTGGTTAAAATAAGCATCTCTCTTTTTGGCCATCTGCTGAAGATAATATCGAATTTTTGGGGGTCACCCCCCCCCCAAATTATGTATGTAATCGATAACGATCCATACATTAATGTCATTTCCTTTGTTTTCATAAACAGAAAAATATAACTTCCCCATCTGATTAGTTTTTTTTTTCAATTTGCTCACTACCATACTTGCTTAGTTGTCATTTAAAAAGAACAAATTATCTCTCCCACAAAGACACGGAACTGCAATTCTCTTCGTGCGATTGCGTCACCCCTCAATTAGAAGATTTTAGCAATCTTCCAGACTTAATCCATTTATTCCCGATTGACTGACTGCACAGAAAATTGACCTCGAAGTGTGATTGATTGATTGCCGCAGAGTAGCTGCCAAAAGACACCTGCTTCCGTCAAGAGAAAGTGTCATCCAGACGCAAATTGGTTTTCTTGCCTTACAATCATGCGCTGATTCCACCCTAAGCTGACACCTTATAAGGCATTCTTATCGGACCAATCGGTACTTTGCATTTCAACATAAAAATTATACTGTATTACTTCTGAGAACTGATAATGAGATCTTTTTCTGAATCATTTTGACGATTTTTCCGCGTTAAGGATTGCTAAAACTGTAATGTTTAATGCGATTTTATTTGTTCCTATATCATTTTCTAGAATTTTTCCTTTTTGTGTAAAATTTTATACTTCATCTAAAGACAATGTCTCTTTATATCCGAGTTATGCTATTAAAGCCGAATGTTATTTATATAAATAAAAGTAAAAATCCGTTATGATTTGTTGGTAGCGTGCGTTTGTAGCTATAAAAATCTGATTTACTTGAGAGATTTTCTTCAGGTTATGCTGCAAAAGGAAAATTTTAATAAAAGTTTCGTGACAATGAATTAAATAACGAATTTTTTATTAATTGAAAATTGCTTTCATACATAGATAATATTATTTTATCTTATGTAACTTTTTCCGTTGATTAAAACTATACAAGAAATTTTAAAGCGTTTTATTTGCCTCACAGTTGATACTCACAATAATAAATTTAATTTTGTGTCGTTTAAAAAACGTGTTTATAAATTGAGAAGAAAAATAAGCCTTTAGCATTTAAAAAAATTTAGTTTGTGCTTTTCTTGAGAATTTGCAAAATATAAAAATTATTTGGTGCCGTAGATATTCTCATTTTAATTAAAAGTACATTTATCAACTATTTTTCTTCAAGCTTTAGAAAGTTTTATCATCCGTCAAATTTCGAAAATTATTCATAGAATAGCTAAAAAAGATTCTAATTATTGAAAAGGTAAATATTATTAATGTAGTAATTAAGTTAAAATTATTTGTTGCTTTATATTTTCACATTTTAATGGAAAGTGTATTTACCAACAATTTTCCTTCAAGCCTTGAAAAATTTATCAAATTTCTGAAAATTATTCATAGAATAACTAAAAAAAGATTCTATTTAGTTAAAAGGTAAATAATTATTATTGTAGTAATTAAATTAAAATTATTGGTTGCGGTAGATTTTCGCATTATAATGAAAAGTGTATTTACCAACAATTTTCCTTCAAACTTTGGAAAATTTATCTATCAAATTTTTGAAAGTTGTTCGTAGAACAGTTAAAAAATTTCTAATTAGAACAAATCTGAACAAAAAAAAAAATTGTATTGGTATGGACCATAGGGTATGCATAAAAGCATATTATCTTACAGACAGATGCAACAGATGTGACTCTATAACTGAAAATAGAATATTACTGTTTGGCATATTCTCAGTTGCTGATGGTAAAAATTTTCAAATGTTTTGATTAAGGTAATTATTTGAGCATTTCTTGTCTGTATTTAAAAACAAAAAATTTCATTTATTTCTTACTTCCATTCTTTGATAAAATGTGATAGTTGAAACCATATTCGATACGACTTTTCAATTCTGCGTAAAATTGTCAAAATTAATTAGAGATATTTTTTTATTAATATGGGTTTTTAAATAATAGTTTTAACAATTGGAGGTTGAAGAGAGGCATTTATTACAGCAAGAATAAAAATATTGGTTTTGTTATAAAAGAAAAGCTTGAAGATCTGAAAGAATTTAGAATGTATGTTTGCTGCATTTGCGTTTATGTTTTGTATTATAATTTAAATAAAACTGATAAAACTTAGAAGGGCGGAAAAGCATATTGAGAAAAAAACCATTAATTATATGAGACATTAAAGAAATTTTCAAATCAGAAAAGTATATTTTTGTTAATATAGAACTTTAAAGATATTCATCAAATTTGCAGTATTAATATTGAAACACATATCTTTTAAAATAAAAAAAAAATACGAGATATTCCGGCATAGAATAATATAGCGTATAATTAAATGATATGCGTAAATGCATAAATTACGTAATTATAATCTTAATTTAAATAACCTTTCGTAACCACTCTTTACTTCTTGCCTTAAAAGTTTTAGAATTAATCTTCTTTAAAATACAAATTAAATTCCTCTAAAGTTGATTCGGTTGTTTTACGTATTAAATAGAATAGTACACATGAGCATATTTTACAATAATCACATTATTTTAAAATTTTTGTATAAAATTTTCCTTGCATATATTATTAATAATATATTATTTTATATAAATATATGATTTTCCTTAAATAATTTCCTTGGCAGGAATGAAATTAAAATTTTTTATTAATAATCTTTACCTGCCTCCATTTTCAAGAATTCCATTAAAATATTTTATTTCTTTCATTCTTCTTATTATAATTCCTTACTGTTGAACACAGTGTAAAAATTCCTAAAAATATTTTTTAAAAATATTTATTTTTGAAGAAATACAATATTATTAAAAATTACTGAATACATAGTTTGAATTTTTTTAATTAAAAATCTAAAATTACCACTTGCATTAACGTTGCTTTAAAAATCAGCTATAAGTTTTTTCCAAAGCTCATTTCATTGGTATTTTAAAAATAGTGAAGAATGTTTCCTACTTTTTCCCCTAATTTAACCATTCTGAAATATAAAAGATAATTTTTAAATAACCTAATCTATTTTTAACTATTTTTCCCTATATGATCAGTTGCAATTCTGGGTCTTATTTGCGATATGCACATTATATACAATTTTAATTACAAAAATTGTTTTCCCTTTATTATTTCCCTTACCGTATTTTTCACTTTAAAAAAAATTCAAAACATTTTAATAATCGATTAATCAACATCAAATGAAAGCTAACTGTATTAATAATAGCACCAAAAGATAAATTATTAGTTTTCATCTGACAATTTATCTTTGAAGCATGGCATTTTTATCATTGATTTTTTTTCTCAAAACTGAAGGCAGACGATTAATGATTTAATTTTGATTTCGTAATTTATCTTTGAATCGTGGCAGATCATTTCATGGAATATTTTTTTTAGAATTTTAATTTAATTTCTTTTATAAAAGTTGATGCGCATTTAATGGTGAAGAAAGAAAACTTTTTTTTCTATTGTGAGGTGCTAAAACTTTAACCTTGAAAATGAAATAAGAAATACAAAGCCTATTTGAAAGTCCAGCTAATTCTTTGTGGAACTTCGTTGCAGTTTTTGATTTTGTAAATTTTTAACTCTACTTAAGAAATTTTAGACAATTTTTAAAAAATAGTTTATTTAAGAAATTTTGTTCCATTGTTGAAAAAAATAGTTTCTAATATTCATTCGATGTTTTTATAATTTTTAAACTTATGTTGTCATCATCAATTAAAATACATGCTTTAATTTTATACTTTGAAAATTGTAGCAATTTTGTTAATTGATTTGTCTAATAATTTTGAACTTAAATCAGAAAAAAGAATTTTTTTGGTAAAATATATTTGGAAAATTGAATGTAATATTAATAAATTTGATTTACATTTCATCCTATGAAATGAAAATTAATAGTAATTTTATGAATGAATTTAAGGAATAATTATGAACGTAAATAAGAAAAAATACTTTTATTGATAAAATATATGTTGAAAATGGAATATGATATGTACTGCTTTGATTTGCATGTATAGAATTCAAAATACGTCACTTTTGTTCTGAAAAAAATATATTCAAGTTTAAGAGATGGTATCTATTTGCTAGAAATTAGATTCACTTATCCATGCATTTTTTTAAAAAAAACATTGCGGGTTTTTTTCTTCTTAACACAGGAAATTGAAGCTGATTTTGTAGTTTTTACAAGCTTGTTACATTTTCGTAACAATAGATTTTTAAATTTTTCTTAAATTCTGAATTGTGTATTCCCGACAACATTATTATATTTTAGTTTTTTCAGAATTTAATCTATTTTATCGAGTTTGAATTCAAATACGAGATGCGCTATCGGGTAATAAATTTGAGAAGAGAAATTAAGTACAGCATTCTATAATTGTCATAATGCACTATAAAACACGTCTAAAAGACATAAAAATAGAAAATAATAAATTTACATGGTACTAAACACATTTTTTATTAGTGTGCTCAAAATATAATATATGGTTTTTTTTTCATTAAAAGTCTGGAGATCAAATTAAAAATCATAATATCGTGCAGCGCTGTAAACAATTCTTTAAAAAAAATGAAGTTGCATTGAATTACAAAAGAAAGAAATTTCTTCAACATTTTGTATTCATTAAAAATTCATATGTTTCTTTATGATTAAAATTCCAATTAAATTAGATTTTACCTTGCTTTTTCATATTTTTTTAAAACTCAAATATATCTTTTACATTATAATATTTTAATATATGCTAGATTTTTATTGTTTTCCTCAAAACAAAGCGTTTTTTTTTTCGCATTTTTCTAATCTGATAAACTATTGTTTCTTATTCTGATGGATTTCACTGTTGTTTAAGAAATGCATATCATTTAAAAAAAATTGTTAATAATTTCATTCTCAATTAAAATTTCATTCTAAATTTCTTTTGTTCAAGATTATTTTTATCAGGCTTTTTAGGAATTTACATATCCACTTCTGTATACTATTAATTAAACATTCAGAATGAGGGGGTGTTGTTTCTTTTACCGGTTTAACTCGCTACCCACCTGTTAATGAAGATTTACCACTGACCAAAAAAAAAAAAAAAAAATTACGAAACACGTTCAAGGCGTGTTGCAGTATCGCTCTCTCACCGTCCTCTTTCAAGGAAATATCTCACCTTTGAAGGTCGTACACTGATTCCCGTAGACATGCCGCAAAACCGCTAAGAGTGGGCGGTATAGCCTTTGATATTTCGTAACGGGAGTTTAGTTTATGATTCGAATCGTCTGCTCTTTTCAAGACGAATTTCGAAATGTTTATACTTTGCATTTGAATAAAACTGTATAAATAATAATTATCAAGTGTTTTGGTATATTTCTACATGCAGACCGTAAAGTAAATTATCAATAGAGTACTTTCAACTTTATTATGAATTCAAATTTTAAAATGTTACTTGCAGTTTTTGACCGAAAAGTACTGGAAATGTTTTTTTAAATTTTTTAATATACATTTTATATATTATTCATTTTATATTTAAGTTTAGTTTTAGATTCGAATCGTCTGCCCTTTTCACGACGAATTTTGAAATGTTTATACTTTGCATTTGAATAAAACTGTATAAATAATAATTATCAAGCGTTTTGGTATATTTCTACATGCAGACCGTAAAGTAAATTATCTATAGAGTACTTTTAACTTTATTATGAATTCAAATTTTGAAATGTTACTTGCAGTTTTTGACCGAAAAGTACTGGAAATGTTTTTTTTAAATTTTTTTATATACATTATGTATATTATTTATTTTATATTTAAGTTTAGTTTTAGATTCGAATCGTCTGCCCTTTTCATGACGAATTTTGAAATGTTTATACTTTGCATTTGAATAAAACTGTATAAATAATAATTATCAAGTGTTTTAGTATATTTCTACATGCAGAGCGTAAGGTATCTACAGAATACTTTGAACTTTATTATAAATTCATGTTTAAAATGCTACTTGCAGTTTTTGACCGAAACGTACTGGGAATATTCTTTTTATTTTTCTGCTTTTTTTTATATACAGTTATCTCAAAAATGTATGCACAGTTTGAATGATTATAACTCCGGTTTTTATTTATATATAATTTATTTAAATTCAAAAAGAATCCGTATAAATGCATAACTTTTTTTACTTGCCAAAAGTGCTCAACATTATTGCCATTCTGTATTGCGAATAACAATGAACTGTTGATTCTTAAACATTTTATTTGGAGTTGTGAGGCATTTTCGCCCAATTGCGGTTCTCAACCACGTTACCTTTCTAACGTAGACTTTAAGATAACCCCACTAAAATAATAGAGTGGTGTTAGGTCTGGGAACCTGGCATAATATTCTTTGGGACCTCTTCATTTAAACCAACGGTTTGGTGGATGCTCATCAAAATAGGCTACTTCCAGATCTCTATAGTAGTCTGTAAGTATTATGTATTGTTAGAAATTAAGCTCGTCATTTTACCAGTGTAAAATCTATAAAAATTAGCAATAAAAACATTTTTAAAGCACTCTATACATGTCCAATACGACGCATTTTTCTGTTTTACATCGTCCTATAAAGAAGATATTCGAATTCACATTTTAGATGCTTTTTGTTTTCAACCGCTGAATATGGGTCGTAATGTGTACATGCACAATACGACACATTTTTTTAAAAAAAATTACATTGTCTTATAGAGAAGAGATTCACATTTGCACATTTTAGCTGCCTTTTGTTTTCAACCATTGGGTATGGAATATATTATATAGATATGTAATTTTTATGTCATTATATCAATATTAAATTTCATTTATCTAGCTTTTTGTTTGAGCTATCGCATGACTTTCATGTGAGTTGTCTTTTATGAGTCAAAAGTGAGTCGCTTAAAGTCTATATTTATAAATCATTATTTGGTTCAACATTCTTTGGGACCTCTTCATCCAAGTCAACGGTTTGATGAATGATCATCAAAATATGCTCTTAGATCTCAGAAACATTCCAAAATTATTAAGTATTGCTAAAAATTAAGCTTGTCATTTTTACCAAAGTGTAGAATTTATAAAAATTAACTATAAAAACACACTGTACATGTACAATACAGAGAGCATATTTTGATGATCCTTCATCAAACCGTTGTCTTGGATGATGAGGTCCCAAAGAATGTTGAACCAAATAATAACTTATAAGTATTGACTTTAAGCGACTCACTTTTGACTTTTAAAAGACAACTCACATGAAAGTCATGCGATAACTCAAACAAAAAGCTAGATAAATGAAATTTAATATAGACATAAAAATAAAGCACTGTCTTCATGCACAATACGACACATTTTTCTGTTTTACATCTTCCTACAAAGAAGAGTTTCTAGAATGCACATTTTAGTTGCATTTTGTTTTCAACCACTGGGTATGGAATTTATTATTTAGATATGTAATTTTTATGTCAATATTGCATGTCAAATTCCATTTCTCTAGCTTTTTGTTTGAGTTATCACATGACTTTTATGTGAGTTGTCTTTACTCTTAAAGTCAATACTTGCAAGTTATTATTTGATTCAACATTTACTGGGCATCCAATAATTTAATAATATTTGGTGATAAATCTGTGTATCGAATTTAATATGTCTTTGGATTTTTAAGTTATTGTGTTCACAGGCATACAAACTGGTTTCTCCTGCGTGGAGTTAACTCAAAATTTGTTCATTATATGCAATTCTTTTGTTAAATTCAAATCATAATTTTAGCCAGCTCTTTCTATTTTTGAATTAATATGTTCCCTGAAATCTTGATATGATTTAAAAAATAGTTTTTATTTGTCCATGGGAGAACTGAATAAGGTTTCTGTGAAGATTCATCATAATCTGGAGTTCCAATTGTTTTATACAGCAATCTTTTGTATAATCATAGTATTTTTCATTTGCGTGCTTTGTAAAAGAAATATTAATAATTGCTTTTATATTATAATACCAACAATTTTGGGCGAATTCCTTAAAAGCATCCAGCATATATTGAAAATGTATTGATTGTAGGTTTTTGTGTTGATGTATTGTTGTTAGGATTTCTTATGATTTTAGATATTCGGATTATTCATATGTTTACTAGGGTTTACTCATTAAAGCTAGAGAAGGATATATTTACTACTAGATTACTATACCATACATGTAAGTGAACCTATAATAATTAAACTACAATGCTGGTACATTTTGTGTTTGTTCCAATTAATTTGCACAGTTCTGTATACTAAATAAAAAAAAAGGCTGGGGTAGACTCCATCAATTTCTATTCCCGCGTATACGAAATATACAAGAAAATTGTCCACAGACTTGACCTCTAAATTTTGATGAATCCCCGGGGATTAATCCCCTCCAAGTGCAAAAAACATAAATCTGGAATTATATTTAGTTAT
>JAPMOQ010023868.1:442118-497559 GCA_026543055.1 Argiope trifasciata | reverse complement strand
GGAAGAATGCAGCACCGAGATAAAATCATAATTGGGTCCTCAATAAATTATCGTCTGTTTATCCGCAGTGTTAGTGTGCTGATGAACCAACCCTCCATCTCGTTGAGTGCTACCGATGTTATCTGCGCACCCGAAGCTTTTTTTATGCAAAATAGTCGTCTGAGGATGCGGGCTTTCTAAGTGGCTTTTTATGAACAGAGCGTTGATTGCGAGATTGGACAAGCTGGTAAAATGAGATTATAATTTCGAAACTTCTCAGATGGCTATTTATGGCAATGCTTATAACTTATTTTTGGGGCAAAAATCTTTATTTTCAAATAAGAATTCTAAAATATTGCAATGCAATCATAGTTTAAACTTGTACTTATTTATAAACTAGCTTTGCTGCCGCAGAAGAAATAATATTGGAATTTGAAATATTTATCTTGTTTGATTAAGAATGGTATTTATTTTCTTGTCGGCAATGAATGCATTCATTGAAATGGAAGAATATATGATGGAGAAGCATGAATAGTACTTATTTTATTTTCATTATTCTCTTCTACAAACAAATATTCATTTCTGTGTATTGGATTTGTGTATTCCTTTAGGATTTTAAAGTTTGGTATTTTTTCAGAACGATAATTAAAAAAACTATTTATCGTATCTCGTGATTCGTTTAATATTCGTTCGGAATTCCCAAATTTAATGTCAGAAAATGTGATAAAAAAAATGTAATTTCCTGTAAAATTGATTAAGCACAGAAAATATATTATGGCATAAATTTGTTGATATAGTTGAATTAATAATTTTTTAAGCTAAAATGATTCATTAATACAGTTGAAAAAATAATTTTTTAAGTAAGATGGAGGAAAATTATTTGAACTATATTTTCGGAAATTACTGCAAGAAAGGCTGAAATTTTATTAAATGTTAAGTTAAAATATCAAACTTATAGGATTGGTTCCCCCAAAAATTTCTCGCACACTCTCTAATAAAACTCTTACCTCAGAGAAAGACTTACATTATACACAATAGCTACGAAATATTAACGTCTAACTTGAATTTAGCATCTTTACAGAATTTGTTGTGTCTCCTCGGCGCGTCATTTGGTGGTTAAACCATGATTAATAGATGCGATAAATACATCGGAAAATACTTTTTTATACTTTACATGGTAATATTATGCCTATAACCCTCACGTAATTGCAAGTAATGAGTATTCAAAGTTTTATCGGAATCGGATGAGCGATACGGCAGCGCATAAGAGACATTCAGACAAACACTCATTTTTATTTATATAGATTTGACAACTCATAAGAATGCAAAAGATACATCGCTCATTTCTGTAAATACCTCATGCATCAAACATGCATGTTTGAGAACATTGGGAACATTGCAGGCTCGTAGCAGGGAGTGAGTCTCCTACAATTGCGATAAGGAAAGATTCTTAAGCATTCCTTATAATAAAGAAAATTTCAGTTGGCTTTCAGTATATCTAATAGTCTCTCAATCTGTTATAATTTATTTTTCCATCTGTATTTTTGATTAAATATAATTTTTTACTTAGTAAATATTAGCGTATTTCTATTTTTTGTGCCTTTGCTTATAAACGAAGATACAACCTGCATTATTAGAAGAATTAATCTGTTGGATCACTAATCATATTTTTACGTGCTAGTATCATGACATGTGCTATGGACAGTTCACTTATGAATAAAGAAAGACAAGAACGAAAGTGTATGAAAAGCATATTCAAATGTTTTCAAAGCTGATAAAGAGTCATTTCCTGTTTCATCAATGAAATTTTCATCTTCGTATATGATCCGTGATTTATGTTGTTTTAAAAGATTAAAAACCTGCAAATTAAAAAAAGCAAGTACATATTATTTTGAATATAACCAAAACCGTAGTCCAAAGAAAAAAGATTTATATCATCATTCGTGTATTGGATATTGCGATTGAAATTATTATTAGTTTCATCTCTTTTACATTACTGTGGCAACTGCATGAAAAGCACAGATAGAATTATTGATGGTGACAGCTCGTATTTTACATAACATTTTCGATATTAAAAAGCTTTTTAGAACTATTTTTTACCACACTCAAAAGCTGTGCTGATTATAAAGCAGTCTTCCCGAATACTTGACTCAGTTATTTACTTTTACAGAAGCTTCAGTCCTCAAAACTGTCATCTCGCCGCATAGATAACTTGTCTCTTCTGTGACACCTGTTGCTTTTACCCTTAGAAAGATACGAAAACTTCACTCCCGTTTCCACAGAACATGCCCTTGCTCCCAGATAACCACTGTTTGCACCTCAGCCGTGTCGTTGGGCGATAATATTGGCAGCGTTGGCGTAAATCGGCCGACGCAGTTTCAACCCACGACTTATACCTTTTGCACCACTTTCTTTTTTTTTCTTTTTTCAATTCAAACCAATTTGCATCTCCTCCCCTACCGCCTTTCCACCATTCCAAATCCAACAGCTGTAAGTAGGTAGGACGCTGTGTTTGCGGCTGCATCATGTATTATGCATCAGCTGCACATCGAAAGTGATGTCGATTTTTATTGTGACGCGTATTATGTATTATGTATGGCGTGCAAGGTCATTCTGTTGCTTGGCCAAATGGACAAGAGTTATGTCAGAGAAGCTGCTTTTTTTATTTATTCTTTATTTTTTGCCGGTGATTTACGCTTCGAAGATGCATTTGACACTGGGACGATTTACATGAATTGCAAAACTGGCTTTCGGTTCCTGTTTTAAATCAACAGGTGTTGTTTTCGATGTAGTGACTGATTTTCTTACCATTGTGTGGTAATCGATTTTTAGATTTAGTGGTGACGGTTTGCTCGTTTTTCAGGCTTCGATGGACATATTTATTTATTAGGGTGGGCACTTTTATGGTTAAGTCTATTTAGATTAGAAATTTAAATGCGTCATGTGTGAATTTATTTATAATTTTTAGTAATTGATTGTAAGGGATATGTAGGTGGATCCTACATTTGCTAAGAAATTCTTGTTTATTTTTTGTATTTTGCTACAAAATTAAAAATAACCAGATTCCTTGAACCTTAACCACAGTCTTTCTAGACAGGGGGGAAAGGACTGAGCAAACCGGAAGAGGAAGTTGAAAATTTGGACTATCCCACATAATTCGTGATGTCACTTTTCCATTATGTTGTTGTTGTTTCCAATGGCACTTATCATTAACAAGCCTGCTGATCGCTGTCAGCGATTTTAAGCCTATATTAGCGTCCCTTGTTTTTTAGTAGCGCCAACTAGAGCCAAGAGTACGAATTCATGCTCCGCCTAAGCACAACCCCTTTTTACAGGGGAAACCTTCACACTACTCACAGAATAACAGCCATGCCCGAACCAGGACTCGAACTCGGGACTCCTAGAGTACTAAGCAGACACGCTACCCCTAAGCCAGGACGTCGCCCCTTTGCCATTATAAATAGTATAACCTGACAGACTATATATCCTCAACTATTTTGAAAGCCTCTATAATGTTTAATTGAAGTCCATAAATGAGGAAGCTTATATTATATCCATACGAATAGAACTAAGAGTTTTTTTAACATTGATTAGCTTCCAAAATCAAATCAAACTACTCCTTTGAAAAAGAGAAAACACTAAACTAAATTACATGAAATATTTTTAAAATCAAATCAAACTAGTTATAAATAGGAAAAATGTAAGAAGATGTATACTATTATAAGGAGTAAGAAAAAAAAATTTGAAATTAAAATCAAACTGGCGTAATCTTGACGTCTGCCCATTTTAAATAAGGCTACTACTTCAGTTATACTAAAAATACGTTTTTTTTTAAAAAAAAAAAAGATTTGGCTTTAACTTTGAAAAAAAATTCATTCAGGGGGAAAAAAAAACTTATTTTTTAATCTGTAATCTGAAACTAGGGACATAAAGTTGCCACATTATTTTGTCTTTTTTTTTTCTTCTAAAATTATCTTTGTTCATCAGAAGTAGCTGAAGTAATTAAAAACAAATTTGGTTTGAAAGAATTAAACTTATTTCTAAATGTGTATTAATAATAGTGTTTGGTCGAGTTATCTCCATTCCAGTTACAGATCGTATATCTGTGTGAGGCGTGGACGCATGAATCTTGCTGTAAACGATGCTATAAATGTGTTTAGAACAATACCTGTTTTAATTTTTGTGGCGACTCGGTCATTCAAATTACCCATACGGTTAGTCAAAACGATGATAATTACGATGTTATGCTCCGTTAAACTGATATTGAAATAATTTCGAAGTAGCAATGAAATATTTGACACTATGATAGAAAAATACCTTGGGACAGTTCTTGTTAAAAAAATCATCGATGTTTCGAGTACGTAGAGCATATGCTTAAAAAAACATACTCATAAGCGAAACGTTATTGATACATTATAATCACATCGCATACAATGACGTGTCTGAGACGCGTATCGAATGATTGAATTTTTAATTTTTAATCTGCAATTAAGAGAAAAGTATTAAATAATTTAAAATGAAAAAAGTCACTTGAAACGTATTCTTATAAACGGAATTAAAATAATAGTAAATATTCCAATGAGGAAGCTATTCAATTCGTCATTTAATTAGGAAAGGTAAATTCGTACGTCATGTGGTTAAAAGCACGTGCAATATTAACTTTTATTAACACTAAATTGAGATGCGCTAAATAAATGCTATTATTTTTTCAAATCATTTTCTAATGCTCACATGTTACTGTTTGCAGTAAAAAGTCGTTGACATCTGCAAAAATAATTTATTCAGATGGGTTATTTTTACTTTTTCACTCTTGAAGTAAATATATTCTGAAAAACGTTCTGCAAGGGTTTAAAAATGGATTTTGAGTAGTTGATGAATATGTAGATTATAGATCTCTCTAGATTAAACACACACACATTTTTAGAATAAAAACAATATTTCAAAAACCGAAGGTATAGTTTCTTCCGTTTTTGAAATATTGAAATATTCGTCTGGGAAGATGAAGTTTGGTTTGTGGTGTTAGATTTCAATCACATTTTAAAGGAATTCCTAAGAAGTTTATCTTTTATATGAGAACTTCACAACTAAAATTTATGCCCGTCCTGCTTACCTGTAGCATATGCTAAAATTTGTTCAAGCCTTGATCTTGTTTTAATTTTATAACCAATTTCTTTATTTTGTTTCGAATATTTTACAAAAACTAAGAAGTTCACTTTTAAATTAATTTGACTCAATTAAAAACAAATGGCTTATTATCGATCTTTTGCTTGATAATAGAAAAGCAATTTCGTTTTTCTAAAGATCTTGATGATGATTCATTCATTGGTCAAACATTCTTCTCTAAAGTACACATGGGAGATTACAGTTTTTTAGCCAATAGCATTTCACAGTAGTAAGTCGACGATCGAAGCATTTGATAGAAAAAAAATTTATACGGATATATATAAAAAAACACCTCGTGCCAAAAATAAAGAAAGCTTGTTTTTCCACTTGACGGATTTAGAAAGCATCCCTTTAAAAGGCGAAATGGCCACAGCCCATTTGAAAGATGACCGCACTTAAAACATGCCACCTTATCATCCACAGCGTTGTTTGGAGTGGCGATTTGTTTGGGTTTTGTAATAACGCGCACAGACAGACAGACAGCATTTACCATTATTTTTGTTGTAGTTTATTAAACTTTGGCTGATGATAAGGTTGAAACAAGTTTACTTCCTACGCAGTTCTGTAAATATAGACGTTACGCATTCGGTGATCTGGGGTTAATAGTTCTCGCTACAAGATTGACAAATTTGCTTACTTTTTCTACGCTGAGTAGGTAGACGGCGGTCATACTGGTTCGTTAATACCTGAGTTGACTGATGGTTAGGTGTGGGATCGACAGAAAGGTCGGATTGAAGGGTCTTAGGGTCTAATCTCTAGGAACTCAGATAGCTCGTTAATTTTTTTAAAAAGAAGTTTTGTATTTGAAGAAAGACCAGACGTTTTGCATTAGTCTAGGTTTTTGACTGCTTGTCCTAACCGATACTATGTCTGGAATCGTAATTTCGAATAAAGTGTCCTACAATTTCCTTGCAGATTCATGGATTCTTTTAACACGTTGACTGCCTCGTCGACTCGTCGATTGTGTTCTTTTCTAGGACCAAACCATCCATGTTATTAGATGCACCTTCTCTTCTAGAGTTAAAACTCAGGTAGCTCGTTAATTTTTATAAAAAGAAGTTGTGTATTTGAAAAAGAACCAGACGTTTTGCATTAGTCTAGGTTTTTGACTGCTTGTCCTAATCGATACTATGTCTGGGATCGTAATTTCGACTACTACAATTCCTACAATTTCTTTGCAGATTCATAAATTCCTTTAACACGTTTACTGCCAACTACGAGATTATTGTGTTCTTTTGTAGGACCAAGCCATCTATGTTATAAGATGACACCTTCTCATCGACAGTTAAAAGATAGCAATGAATGGGTCATCTAATTGAATAGATGGTCCTGATATCAGGCGAGGGTGAACGTGATAAAATATTTTATTGGATCTCATCTTTGCTTTCTCATACATACTATAAAGTATTGTTATTGTTCAAAACTGAAGTTCCGGATTTTTGAATCTAGATATTTTAGACATTTTAATACATTAGTAGCAAATGTTTTTATGGCTATACTTATCTGTAATCGAGCACATAGTTCGAAACCAAACCAAATGTATTGATGAAATTTGGTTTCCAGTATATATATCAAAATAATAGATTACCATCCAATTTTAAACCAAATTCATATATTTCGAATTGTCTGTTAATTTTGCCTATTTCAGTGTAAATGAAACGCAAAAATTCAACAGTTTGACAATGAAATTTGGTTTGTGATCTTGACACTAATATTGCAGATCTGAATAAACCTTCAGATCTACTTGGTGACGAAAAGATATTCAAAATTCCATCTTCAAAAACCTAATCGCCTAACGGCGAAATGTTTTTTGTGGTCTTGACACTAGTATTGTAGATCTGAATGAACCTTCAGATGTACTCGTTGATGAGAAGAGGTTCAAAATTCCATCTTCAAAAGCTCAATAGTCTAACGGCAAAATTCAATAGTCTAACCCATTTTTTTTATCAACATTTTTTATTGCGGGTTATTTATCGCCATTTTGTTTAATTTTTTTCGGGTAGATGGCGAACGAAGTTTGCATATTTATTTTTATTTTCATCGTATCGTCCTAGGTCACCAATGTTGCTATTGGCGACTGCTAGGATCGAACTCGGATCTTATGGCTCGTAGCCAGATAACATGACCACAACACTAAAAGTAATCACGCACTCTTGAGGATGTTACCTGGCTTATAAAGTTTCCACAACAGGTATACTAACGCAATTTCTTGTCGCGAAGTAAAATTTCATTAGTGACAAATAGCTTTAAAAAATGCCTTTCAACGTATAGTAGAATCTTCACCTTATTTTCACCTTGAATTTCTATCTTAACGTTATTATTATGTTACTCATCGGATTCCAAAAAATGAAAAGAAGATAGCCTCACGTGGCATTATTCCACCGTGTGACTCTCTCAAAAAAATTATCAGTTTTATGGCTTGCCGTTGATCTGGTGTAGAAATGCGTCTTTTGATGATGCACTGTAACGGTTTTAAATCCACCCTTTGTGATCTTTATATTTGTGTCTGAGTGAATTAACAGCTGGAGAGTATTGAAGAAAACGAATAGTGAATCAGCACCAAAGTTTGTTGGACAGTATTCAAGTCATTCGCTTTTATTTTATGTTTTGCTAAACTGGGGCTATGAAATATTTATGGTCTCCAAGAGAAATTTTGACTGGATGAGTGTAAACATCTGTTTTAGTCACCAAGAAATAAAATTAAACGATGAATAACCTTTATTTTAAGACCGGAACGCCTGTTGCGGATGTCCATCAAAAAGAAATTAACTGAAACTCGAGAAAAAAAAACATAGTTTCTGAAACCATCTGTAAAATTGTATCATTGAGATACAAATCTGTGAAAGCTAAGCTGGGTAATCTCAGTGTTAGGTCTAAAGTCAGAGATATTTTGATGCTTTTAGTTTCATGATTATCTTTAAGATAGAGTGTTGGTTTCTCGATTGGCAACATTAATGGAAACGTGGTAGAACCTTCAATAAGGATTGGAATGCTGTAAACGAATGCTTGAGATATGTTTTATTAATCTCTTACTTAACTGGTGCAGATTCTGGTTAATGCTTTTTTTTTTTTTCATTTTGAATTAGGTCACTTTTAAGTCTCAAAACGTATATGGAACGATTTTTTTTTATTATTTATTATGGAAATTTCTAATGTCTATCCTTGAGATTAAAGTACAATTTGATATTTTTTGTTAAGTTAGATCATCAAAACAGTATTAGTGAAAGCAAAGTGTAGCGATATCTTGATAAGCCAGTAACAGCCACTAGACATCAGCGATCGCTTTTGTCGAAGGGATAAGTTACTGGACTTCAAAACCAAACATCGCAGGTTCGATCCTTGGCGGAATTCAACCTACACATTGGCACAATTCCGCCAACTCCATCGCCTCCATCGTACAAAAACTTAAATATTGGGAAGTTAAATAAGTTCTCCCTATTTTCTTAAGATGGGTTAACATGAGGCTGACTGTTGCGCGCAATCGTTGCCACTCTACTGTTGTACTGGCATTATCCTCGTGTGAACAGTTGAGACAACGACGTTGGGACAATGGACAACGTTTGCCTCTACTGGACAATCGTTTTCCATTGTCCCATTCTGGTCACGTGATTTTCTGGAAGTAGGCGTGATCTTATATTGCGCACAATAATTAGCCTCGTGTGAATCCACCTTAACAAATGAAGTTACCGGAACTGATTGCGTTAGTTTATGATAGTGACATTTATTTACAAGAACTGTAAGAAAGCTTGAAATTCAACGTATGTTATTTCGCGGAAGTGCCAACAACTTTATTTTTCATTGCGTTAAATGTGTCAAATTTCGTGCCCTTAAAAAGGAGTATTTGCGGAGAATTTTACTCCACTATTTTATTTAAAAAAAATTTGCAATTGATGCTTACAGAATTTTCATTGACACTTACGGTGACCATGCTCTGGCTGAAACAACTTGTAGAGATTGGTTTTATGATTTTTATCTTGGTTAATAATTAATGATGAATGATTTTTATTTTCAAAATAAAGAACGCTATGGCGCTCTTTTTGTAGTGTATCTTAATAGCAGATAAAAATCGTAAGGTAAACCATATAATGCATCAGCAAAGCCGAATATCCATGTTCCAAGCATCTACTCTGCATTTGAAACCTATTTGGAAACACTTAAATTGGAAGACCAATCCCATTCACAGTATTCACCAGACATTTCCCCATCCGACTACCACTTGTTCCGACTGATGACACATGGTCTGGCTGAGTAGCACTTTCGTTCTTATGAAGATGCCAAAAATTGGATCGCCTCTTGAATAGCCTCAAAAGACATGTCGTTATTCTGACATGGATTTCAAATGCTACCAGAAAGATGTGGGAAAGTAGTGACTAGCAATGGACAATACTTTCTGTAATATGTTTTTTAATTATTTTTAATAAAGCACTTATTTCGCCCCCCCCAAAAAAAAACAGAGAGAACTTATTCAACATCCCAATACATATACAAAAAACAATACTTGTAGAAATTAAAAGCAAGCAGGCAAATAGAGTTCAGTGACTACGGCTAAAAAGCTCGCTCTGCAAATACTGCTTGAAAAAAAAGCATTAATGTTCATGCTCGTGGCTCTATTTATTTAGTACCTGACATGGCGTAATATTGCATGGAATTTTCCGGAAGAATATCCAGGTAGGGATTACTAAGAGAAATGAGACCTTAATTCTTGAAAGTTCCAGAAAGGGCACTTTTGTCATCAAAGTTGAAATCATTCAGTAGCCATTTAGAATTCATTAAGATTTTCTGTAAATATCTTTTTCAGAAAGCATCATTGACATTGCAGAGAAATGGAATTACAAATATATAATACTATTAATCTTTTCTTATTCATATTCTTTACATCTAAAGTGTAATCTCCGGGATTTTTCCCATCAGCTTATGCAGCGTAAGAAAATGCATTACGAGAATAATATTCGTCAATTTAAAGAAGAATGAATGTATATAAGGACAATAATGAAAGTAAAATAAATTAACTGTGTCAGCACATTGGTTTTCTTCGGGAATACAATCATGAGTAGTATTTAAAGCAAGATATAGAAGTTTGTATAACACCCGTCTTAAAACAGTTTTTATGTCATGGATTAGTGTATATATTTTGGGTATCGTGTGCGCCACTTCATTTTCTTCACCTTGACTTCAGTTTCCAAAGTCCTCGTGGGTTTTGTGTAATCTCAGCTCTTTCCAAACTTATTGTGAAAATTGTGTTTGCACTTTTTCTGAATCATTCTTTATTTAAGTTCGAGCTATGCTGTCTCTCTGTCTCAGTCTGAAACGAAAGTAAACATTGCGTTTATCTGTTTTACGGGTAAACACGGAGTGGGTGTCAAATTGATGTGCGTGTGAGTGTCCTCTTTCCTGTTTACTCATGTTATTTAGTGGAAAAGTTGTGTGAGACTTTGACAGTTCAAATCAAATTTTAAAACGAAAAGAAATTAGCTTGTGTTTCTTTAACCTGTGTTTTACTCTTTAAATTTCTTTGGCCTGTAACATCTAAAGAAAACATTTTGCTTTTTGAAGCATTAGTAGTTAATTTATTTCCAGTAAACAACTAGGAAAAGATGATAAACATAATATATGTCCTCTGGGGTTGAAAAGTGTTTGATTTATTGGCACATGATTTAACTTTGAAATAGATTTATGTTTGTCGCTTATTAGAAATAAAGCAATAACGTTAAGGCTTTCAAATCCATTGCATAATAACTTTCTTTTATATATTATTTTAGTTACTTCAGAGAATTAAAGTCTAATGAGGGCCCATAGAAAGAAAATTTCTCGGTCTTAATGTTATTTTTTTCAAGTTATTGTTATTTTTTGAATACTAGTCACCTTTTGGAGACTAGTATCCAGCTGATTTATCTAGAGTTTTGGTTGTATTTATCCTCTTATGTGTAATTTAATATTTATGATTCTTCAGGAATAATTTTTACGAGACAAATATCAAATCCATTCTGTTTTAATCGTTCTATACCTTTTTTTTCATTGAGTCCTATTAAAAACCTAAATTGATCACTTAGGACCTAATGGATTTGAGTATTATGAAATTGAATCTTATAAAAAACACCTTTCAGGGCTATCTGTCGCCCTTTATGGCATTGTAGCATCATTTCTTGCGTAAATTGCACATACGATAAACTTTTAGAAACAACAATAGGAAAAAGACACACGATCTGATGGAACAATGAAAACGGTTTGAACTTCATTTCAACAATGAAGTACGTTGAAAGTTATGCAAAAAAAAAAAAAAAAAAAAAAAAAAAAATTAAGAAATTGTCAGAATCCGAGAGTCATTTGCAGACAATTAAATTGATGTCAATAAAAATTTAACTCTCATTTGCTTTCAGCAATATGAAAATTGTGAATTTGTAGTTCTATTTTGTGTCTTAATTTCTTTATTATAATAAGATTTTTTGTATTGTATTCTAGCTTGTTGTTTTTGGCTAATTATTAATTTATTAATGGGATAAAAAAAACTTTCGAAATTTAAAGAATAGGCATAGTGAAGCTCCATTTTTACTAGACAAAGTATGGAAAGTTGCTGTGCAGACAATTCGCGTTCGATAGAGTAGAATGCAAGCAGAAAGAAATGTCGAAACATTGTCATTAAAATAATGGCTTGAACATTTTGCTGACTACAGCGCGTCTCGTCTAATGTTTTATCACTTGCTTTCTTTCTGTCCTAGAGTAGAGCAGGAAAACAAGAAAAATTATTTAGTCTATTAGAATTGTCTGAAGCGGAGATATATATATTTAATAACTGATTGCGTAGGATGTTTGGGATCACTGCGCTCAAAAAATAAGCTATGAATGCTAATTTCAATGTTTCCGTTTAAAAAATTATTTCTTTAGGCTTTATGCAGTGGATAGTGACTAAACAGGAACTAAAATCTCTTACGTACTTAAGAATAGCGATTTCTGTTGAAAAATATAATAGTATGTTGAGTGACAAATAATTTCTTCTTTAAGCTAGAAAATAATTTTTTGCTAAAATAAGATATCATCTTTCCAAAATAGGCCTTAAGATATCATTTTGTAAAAGCGATTAAATTAACGTAGTTTAATTATGATATTGTTTTCTATTCTGAGGTTTCTAACTGTTAGTTGGGGCGAATTCTCATTGAAAGTTAGGAATTAGATACGCGTTGCAAAGATGTCAATTCACATGACATCATTGACATATGATAAACGTAATTGCGCGTATTTTATAAAAGTAAGAAACCGCACCCTTTAGCTTCCTGCAGGATACGCATTTTATTCCAAAATGGAAACCGCACGCTGCATTTGATGTGTGTCTTATCATTATTAAATGACTCGCGTGTATCCGGCGCTTTGCTGCCGCAGAAGAAATTATTTTGGAAATATAGTTTCAAATTTAAAATAACTGTCTTGTTTAATTTGAAATGACAGAAAGAATGATATTTATTTTCGTATCGGAAATGAATACATTCATTGAAAGTGAGTGATATACACAAGGAGAGGCGTAAATAATATTAATATTATTTTTTTGAAATTTATTATTTAAGACATTAGGGTTGGCAATAATTTTGTTTTTTCATCTTCAACATATACAAATAAGTGCAAGTAATAAGTATTCAAAATTTCATCGCAATCGGATGAACGGCGAGGCAGCGCATAAGAGACATACAGACAAACATTCATTTTTATTTATATAGATTTAGGCAAATTTCGATTTAGAATTGTTGGGATTACAAACTACTTCTCATTTAAGAAAGGGAACGTTTTTCACTTCAGTTGTTGAATCGAACAGAATTAGAACCTTAAAACATTCTCATTTTCTTTTCTTTGAGAATGAATTTATTGTACGCATGATTCTGATAATTATATAAAAATAAAAGTTCATTTTTCTTAGACCAGACATATCAAACAATACTTCAGTGGAAAATATCAAAAAATTTATTGCAACGTTAAGTCAAACTGAAGGTCACAATCACTGATCAACTTCGTTCCTTATAAGGAATGAAAGAAGCCTGTAAAATTCGGAATGCCCTTGTAACTCAACTTTAAAATTATGGAAGTGTTTACTAACATCCGTGAAAACAGAATATTCTTTTATTAATATTTTTAATCCCTTTGCCTATCACTATCCTAAACTTTTAATGCATATAATTATGTGTTTGTGATGCATGTATTTCTTTGAAATCGATTAATTTGTTTCCCAATGATTTCTGTCCTTGTGTACATTATTTTTTTTAAATTTTATCGATGCTTGCATAATATGTTTGTTATCACTTTCGTGTAGTTAAAAAGCTATCAATTTTTAAAAATTCGCAACTGTTTCACGATATGATTTATCGCTTTTCTCCAAATGACATCTTTAATTTTTATCGTTTTCGCTATTTATTTTAATAAAATCATTAAAAGTTATTGTTTAATAATTATATTAAAGAAAGGGTTGTTCATCAGCCGAAGTTGTTTAAAATTTTACATTCTAAAAATGTTCATTTAGTTTTCATTAAATCCATGATAATATGTATGTTTATAATTAAGCTATTATTTATAGTAACACTTAATATCTCGTAATAGTACTGATTATTATGCAACAGAATTTTTAACTTAAATGAATTGATTAGTTTAAGCTACAACAGTACAGTTTGGGGATAGTCTGGCCATTTAAATCAATGGTGAAATGGCGTAGACGTCACTTGGGTTGGCACTGTCAAAATTTACATTCATACAGCGCTGAGAGTTTTTCCTACATGAATTAATATGTTACGTGGATCACATACAAAGCAGATCTTGTGTGGAATCTGTTATCGCATTTATGCGATACCCGACCTCCACGTAAGTTACCGAAACTTAACCTTTAGACCATAAAGGCCCCAGCAAAACAGTCTCATGTGGAGAAGAAATTTCAAGGTTTTTAATTTTAGGCCGTATGAAATTTCAATGTGATGAAGAGATACCACTTTCTTTGAGGCCTTAAATATTAACAATCGGCTATGGATATCCACCATCTCGAAAGCTGGCGGCGTTTAGCAATGGAAGCGTTAATAAATTGTGAGCAGCTGTTGGGAAATGCCGCTAATCGTGAATAGGACAGGGGAACGTTACAAATGAGCAAAATGGATTTTTGAGTTTAAATTTTCTTATTCAAATTTTAGCCATAAAATCCTAAAATTTTGTTAAATATTAGATTTTCTAAATAATTTTGAATTATATTCTTAATTTGTAGTTATATTCTGCAAATTTGGAGATTGGGATTGTTTAATTTATGTGATACTGTAATTCTTAAACTTTTCTTGTTTTTTAAACAAATAAAACACATCTAAAATCTTCTGTTATGATTTCAAAATTAGAAAATAATTAACAAAATCAAACATTCATTAATAAAGATAACTTTTAACTTAACACTTTGATTGCCAACTACGTGATAACTCGTATATAGCATTCTTTTCTAGGACCAAACCATCTATGTTATTAGATGACACCTTCTCTGCTGCAGTTGAAAGATAGCAAAGAAGGGGGCATCTAATTAGATAGATGGTCCTGGTATCAGATGAGGGTAGTGGCAGTGAACGTGTTAAAATAATTTTTAGCAACTTTGAATGAAATATTTTAAATCAAAGTTAATTTTTCTAACAATGCTAAAAAATCATAAAGAAGACACTGCGATAAAATTTTTAGCGTATACAGTATCATTCATCATACGATTTGGACGCGAGAATCTATATTTTAAGAAGCCAACATTTCACTCGAATTTCCACGAGTAATTTTTAGAAATTACTGAAGAGTAATCTTTGCAAGCAATTAATGCATCTCCAACTCGTTTCCATCGCATAATGAACGCATAATTTTCATCTGCATTTGAAATGAAGATTCTTATCTACATGATGACGAAAGCCTGATTGCTTGGCGTGGGCATTGGAACAGATTGTACCATCCGATGGATTAAATAATAGTATATACGCGCATAATTAAAGCGAAATTGTGATCGAATGCCAGTTTTCCCTTTCAAAAAGACCGCGGCCTCCAAATGAAAACAGTCATTATGGGTCTAGCCTCAAATCACAGGGCGGGAAATAGAGAATTGTGGCCAGTTCTCCCACATTCTACGGTGCCAGGAAGTAGTGTCAGCGAAACAGAGAAAATCTGTTCCATCACGGACTGTATAAAAAAAGACAAAAGGTGTTGCTTAAAGATAGTCATTCAATAAAAAAGTCACCATTTCTACTTTCTCGCAAGCAGTGAAGGTTATTGGTGATACGAGGCCAAAGGCGCTGAAATATATTGAAACCTCCTCAGGGTAAACTTAACATTTGGCAAAAACTTAACAACATTAACTTATTTCAGTTTTAACTTAAGCTTAATATTTATTATGTGATACCGTTATGTATTGAAATTAATTCCGATTGCATATATAGCTTTTATTTGTACAGATAATATGCCTTTTCTCGATTCATTTTTTGTATTAAGCCATTTTTATTGTTTCTAGACCAATGAAACTTGTATTTTATTTTATGCATATAATTTAATGCAGCAATCATTTAGTTCCTTAGCGATTTTCATTCAAAAATAATGATAAATATGCTATAGTGTGCGAATAGGTTTAGATTAATTATAGTTATATTAACCTCAAGTTGTAAAGCAACACTAGGGCTATTTTGGGGCGGACCTCGCCATTTTGAACCGCTGTCAGATGACGAGGACGACGCCTGAACTGGCACCCTCGCTCCTCACCAGCGGGAGGAGGTTTGGCCCCTACTAACTTAACGTGCAAGAGACCTCCCTTACGCGACGGTTCTTCGGTGGAATCGAGCCTCGAAACTGAAACCCTCCGTTTCCGAAGCCGGGACCTTATCACCAGGCCACCGCGACCCAGTGTGCAAATCGGAAAGAGAGGGTGATGAAAAAGTATTCTGAACTTATAAATAAAACTTTGCAGACGCAACGTTTAGATTGCACAAAAATTACAAATTTTCCTATTTCTGAAAATATATTATATTTTCAAATAATTTTCTCGTATTAATAGTAATTTGTATTATAGTTAAGAATATATCTGAAAACACAATTTTTAAACAAAAATCTAATTTTTAAAATTTTTTCTATGACCGTAGTCGGATACTTTAAAGCAAGAGAATTTAAGTTAATAAGAGATGTTTATTAAGCTGATGTTGTTGATTGATTTTTTTTCAATTACCTATTTGTGTCAATAGCATTTTTCATGGCTATTTTTTTATTACGCTCAGTTTACACGTTGACTAATGAGACTAACGCGTTGACTGACTTCGAGATAACTCGTAGATTGCGTTTCTTTTCTAGGACGCCAACTACGAATTATCTCGTTCTTGCCATTTATGTTACTTGCCATTTTTGCGCAGCTACGAATAAACTCGTATCAGTGCTCATATCGATAGATGGCTTCTGGGAAAAGAACAAAAAATCAATGCTGGCTTGCATGAACGGAAAATTTACAAAAAAATGTAATTATAAAAATGAGTTCAAATGAGTTAGTGTTATTTTAGCTCAGATTTCTGAAAATTGTAGAGACATTCAACGTGTTAAGGTATCCGACTACGTTAAAAACACTGGTTATCGACCACATTGGCGATTTTTTTAAAATTGTTATTTTTTGTAGTTCAGACTTTCCTCTTTCCAAAACAGTTTATCTTTTCTAGGAAAGGGAAGGCCTCATCTGTCATCCAGGAGAATTTTAAGCTAAACTTATTTTTCAGCTAAAATTTGTCTTTCACTTCAATTTTAGTTTTCATAAAAATTTCCCTCCATTAACATGATATCTCGATAACTAATACACTGTTAACTTCTCCATTATTTTAAATAATGTGGAGAATGAAATGAACCAAAATTTTTTACTGTTGGTGAACTGCGTTTTTATTTATGGGTATTTTTAGAAAAATTAAGGTGTGATTTGATGGAAAAAAATGCATATATGTGCATATTTTTCCCCATAACTTCTTTGCATCTCAAAATGTTTCTTAGATTTTGGCTCCTTTCTTTCATCATTGTATTTTAGAACTTGCGTAGAAAGAAAAATAGGTTGCATTACCATTTTGTGTAGAGTGTTATCCGTTTTGGTTTAATTTCATTAAAATTTCCTATTTCTCAAAATATATTATATTTTCAATACTTTTTTTGTATTTATAGAGTTTATAATTGGCAATACTTCTAAAAATCATAAATAGTTTTTTTTTTAATCCCATTTTTCAAATTTTTTCCTTCGAACGTAGTCAGTTACCTCAAAGCGAAATTTCAATCGACTTGTGCCCTTATGAAGAGTGAAAATCCCTAGTATCTTGGTTCTGTCTCTTTGCTGATCGCAGAAGGGGAGTCGATCTGCAATTTGGCGGGCGTCTGACACACTTGCATAATCGGTGTGTGGCGACTGCGCAAACCGGTTGTTTGTAATTAAAATTCGTGTCATTGCCTCGCTCTTCAGAACCGCAGGAATGGGCAGACGATTAATATATTGAGAGGGAAGAATCGAGAAAAAGAAACTCTTTCCCTTAGTTAGAAGGGTGAGATGCAAAACACTTACGAAATTATTCCTAAAAAATACATTTATGAAGAAATGTAATTAATTGCATTATTTATGGAAGCAAAACTAGTGCTTAATGGAAATTATTTTGAAACCACTGATATTCGATTTCCCTTACGAATAATAGGTTAGATTTCTCATATTTCGTCTTAAAAAGGTGAAATGATAAACACTTGAGAAATTATTCCTAAAAAATACACTTATAAAGAAATTTAATTAATTACATTATTTGTGTATGCAAAACTGGAGTTCAATGAAAATTATTTTGAAACTTCTGATATTAAATTTTCCATTCGAATAATAGGTTAGATTTCTCATTGTTCGTTTTTATCTTTTTAAATTGGAGCCCTTTGAGTGGACCAACTGTGAAAATATATCGTAAGCAGCATCAATTCAGATATGAATGTTTCGAAAACTGAAGTACATTCTTATATATGTCGTTTGGAAACTCTGATTTTCATTTTTCATTAAAAAATTAATCATTTCTTATACATTATATTTATTAGTGAAGGTAAAAATATTTATACTGTAATTTATTCCGCAATGCTCAACCTTCATTTATTTTTCATTGCCGAAATTAGTATCAGATTTAACAATAAAACAAAATCTTTTGAATTGTTTGAACATCAAACATATTTTATTATTTCTGATACTCATGAAAAGATATATATATATAACTGTACAAAAACAAATACTTGTCCCATCAAGACAAGCACTTGTTATCTGCTCTTTCAGACCATGTGCAATCTTCTTTGTGCGCATGCGTAAATTTATTAGAATCATTTAACTGGCTGAGTGTAAAGCCTCCTTAAGAAATAATGTTTTATTTAATGAACAAACATCTTTTGCTTCTATGTTTCTAAAATTTATTACACCATTGAATGATTAATTAATTAATTTTATTTTTTATTACTACGCTATATATAAATATTTATTATATGTAAATTTATTACGCTATCAGGAACGATGCATTTATTAATTTCATATTTATTATCTGATAGCAGCAAAAATAATTTATCAATTTTATTTTATTTTATGTCTCTATGGATGGTAATGCGCCATAGTCAAGTTTTTCGTATTTATAATTTTTAATAACGTGTAAAATATATAATATTGATCAAATATTATAGCAAAGAATCAATACATCTCCTTTTCCAAATCGATCATTTTAAATTAGAGTTATGTATTTCATTAGTATGCTTTTCTCTGATAAACATCAGAAATGAACAGGGAAATCGCTGGGGATAAATTTTCATTTCCATTCCTTAGAGTTTTTCCATCTGATAGTTTCTGCTTTTATTACTTATCGGCAGAGAGATCCAAATGAAGACTTTTCGTGATGGAAGCGTTCTTTAATAACAGTTATTAAAACGATGATTGGCGCTCAGAAGCAGACGATATACAAGTCATAAGTCTGAATCACGCCCATCTTTTTAAGCTGTGTGAAGTCATTTTTTGCTACATTCGCACACATCGTGTTCAGTATTACTTTGAATTCTTGTTTTAAAGAAAATAAAAAATCGAATCAACCGTTTTTGAATTTGAAACATTGTATATTTTTCTTCACGATTATACTATAAAGTGATTTGCTTTCGATACTTTATAATTTCGTTGTTTGTTTGTTTTTTTGGTCCTCTGAATTATGGTGATTAATATTTTAAATTTTCCACAAGGATCTTTTTCTACTAATAAGTCTTTAATTAAATAAACCCTGTGATAACTTATTGAAACCATGCGAATTTCCATATTTATTTGTATTATTACTTTTATTAGTTAATTTTCTGAAGAATCGATTTTTATATCTATCTTAATAATTTTTAACTTTTTTAGATAAATTTTTTTGAAATTTTTTTTTAAGTAATGAATTTTTTTAGTTTAATGAGTTTTTTTTAGTTTAGTTTTTTTTTATTATACCGTTTTAATAGATCAGTGCGTAAAAAAATTACTTATATCTATTTTCTTACATCTTTTTTATATCTGTGAATATTTAATATTGTTAATTTTAATAAGAAACCTTTTCATTTACAAACAATTATAATTTGTTTTGTTTAATTTAGTTTTAATTATGCTTAAATATTTTATTATAATTAGTTAGCTTGTGAATTACTTTGTAATTTTGTTGTAAACGTTATTTTTAAAAAATTATTTCTAAAATAATGAGAACTTTTTGTTGAAGCTGAATTTATTTTCAAGTCTTTACAGTTTTATCACTACTCAAATCATTATATATATCGTTTATATTTTAAAGGAAACTTTAGGTTTTTTTTTGTTTTTTTTTTGTTTTGCTTTAATTAACGAACTTGGTTTTAAGAACTTTTCTGTTTTTATAAGCATTAATGTGCATTTTTGTAAAACTTCTTAAGTGTTAGTTTGCAAATATAATGATATCAATTCATGTATTGTGTACTGTTGTAAATTTAAACAAAAAATAACAGAAAAACAATTTACTAAAACATCACTTAAAAACGTCGAAGATTTAGACGGATCTGTATAGAGATCGTGGCTTCTTTTTCTCGTCTTATTCGTGTTCATGACTGAAGAATCGTGACAGAATTCCAGAATATTCCCTGCGTGGAAAATCTCGTTGATTGATTGGATTCATTAAGTCATTAGCTATTTAAAAATTAAAAAAACTAGTACTCGAACATTTTAAAGCGATTATATTATTATAGTCTCATTAAATAATTAAATCACGTTCTCTGCTGCTACTTAAAGTTCACGTAAATTCATTTTACTATCAGAAATGTCTTTATTCGTGGGCTGTTGTTTACTTTATGATTTATTTATGGAAACCACATATATAATTTTAAAAAAAAGCATATATCTTTATTTATTATGACGTACATTAAAATGAGAATATCTGGATAGGAATATATTAAAAATAAACTTGAAAAATATTTACACAGTGGTGGCTAGTTTATTAGAATTACGAACAACGGTATCTGTTCTTAAAAATTTTCTTAAAATATGCCGGATTGTAAAATATTTTCTTATACAATTAAAAATAAAAATCATTTGTTAATCAAATGCTTTAACCAGAATTTGATTTTGAAACTTTATTATTGTTTTATGAATTCACAAAAGGTCAAATAGCACTGGGAACAACAAATCTCTTTGCTATTCAAATTAATATGAATTGTTGATTAAATTAATTGTTATGTGTGTAAGAATGATGTTCAGTATTAAAATTCTACCTAATATAAGTTTCTAATTACCTAATTTAGCCAAAATATTGATTTAAGGTAATTTTATAAAAAAAATTTAATGCTATTGTTTTAGTCTCTTTTTTTCTCTTCTGTCTTGAACTACTTCCTTTGACTTTGTTTTTTAATCATGTCTTTTCAATATTTACATGGACCAAACACTTCACTAACCGTTTGTCTTAATAGTCAAATGTTTTAATATTTTTTGTCAAAATAATTGCTTAATCGAATAAGATAATTAATATCAAACAGAAATAATAGGTGATAAACATATTTGCTCTTTTAAATGAGTGGTTACTTAGAACTTTCAGCAATTTAAACAAACATCGAATACTATTCTTTTTCCTTCTCTCTGTCTCTCTCTCTTTTGTACTGATATAAGAATTTTGATTTTATAAAACGGAAAAGCATTTATCATAAAATACATTTTGTAGTCCTGTTTCGTTTTTTTTTCTCGTTATTTCGTTCCCTGCCCCTACTCTCGTCTGATTTGTATATCTAATTCGATGCTCCCCTTCTTTGCCATCTTTTAACTGTAGTACAGAAGGTGTCATATAATAACATAGTTGTTTGGTCCTAGAAAAGAACGCCATCTACGAGTTATCCCGTAGTTGGTGGTCAACGAGTTAACCGATGAATAGCTGCCGTGTTTCTAATTGAACATTAATTTAAGAATGAACATTTTCTCTTTGTTAATGTCATTTTCCATTGTTTATATCACATTCATTTAGGCCGCAGTGGCCAGATATTAAAGTCTCTACTTCGGAACCGGTGTTTTCAGGTTCGATACCGAATCATCCGGTTTGGTTTGGTTATATTAACGTCCCGTTTTGAAGCAACTCTAGGGCTATTTTGGGACCGACCTCGTAATTTTCAACCAAGGTCAAATGACGAGGACAACACCTGAGCTGGCACTTCCCTCTCCACGCCACACCACACCAGCGGGAGGACATTTGGCCTGACAGATTTAACGTGCAAGAGACCCCCTTACCCGACGGTTCTTCGGTGGAATCGAGTCTCTAACCTGACATCCTTCGGTTCCGAAGCCGAGACCTTACCATCAGGCTACCGCGGCCCCGAATCATCCGGAGAACCATCGTAAAAGCGAGTCTGGTGCATGTTAAATCTGTTAGGGCTAAGCGTCCTGGCCACTTGCGTGGTGTGCAAGTTTAGAAAGTGAGAACTCAAGTGTCGACCTCGCCATCTGAGCTAGGTTCAAAAGTAAGAGCTTTGTCCCTTAATAGTCCTATGGTTGCTTTAAAAAGTGACGTTAATATAAGTAAATTAAGCAAACCATTTTCATTTAAATATTGTGCTTCGTCTTCTAATTCGTTTCCTAGTGGTAAGGTCTCGACTTCGGAATCGGAGGGTTCCAGGTTCGAGACTCGATTCCACCAAAGAACCGTCGTGTGAGGGGGTCTCTTGCACGTTAAATCTGTCAGGCCAAACGTCCTTCCGCTGATGTGGTGTGGAAAGGGGGTTGCCAGCTCAGGTATTGTTCTCGTGAGATCCGTCAAGATCCGTCCCAAAATAGCTCTAGTGTTGCTTTACAACGGGACGTTAATATAACTAAACTAAACTAACCTCGTCTTCGAATTCTTACGCAAATGATTACTTTCTGAGGCACAGAGTAAAAGAAATTATTTTACAACAGCAAATGACATTTTATCCCTTTATTTTTAAGTTTTAAAGCATTGTAATAAATATTGAAAAAAAATAATCCGTTTTACATATTTATTCTTTTAGTTATTTTATCATCGTAATAAATTTAAAAGTCGGGTATTTATTTTTTTAGAAAATGAACTTAGCATCATTAACTTATTTCGAAGTTATCGTCTGAAAAGAACGTGGGGTTTTTTTTTGTCAAAATATTTTTTATGTGACAATTGCACAGCCTGGAAACTATGCTACGCTTTCTTAAGAATTAAAGTGCACATATAGTAAGCAAACATATTCTTCAAAAACGAAAAAAAAAAATGTGTTACAAAATATTTCAGTGAAGAAAAGGGAAATAAGTATGCAACGTCTATTGCGTATTGCTAACTTCCCGAACAAGAAGGGCGCACTTCTAATACATCACGCTTAATAGCAGCAGATCAGATCACGTTTCGAACTTTTTTTTATGGCGCATGCGCTTTCTTTCTTTCTTTTTTTATTTATTTATTGTGAAGCATGCGCTGCGTGCTTTGGAAATCCATTTAAGTGGAATATCTATTGCCGTAAAGGTCACACAAGGAAAGTGTGGAACTCTTTCTAAGGATTTGTAAGCAAGTGTTTTGATACAAGCTCGTTAGATCATTTTATTCAGTAGCAATCGACGAAAAGAGGAGGAAAGGATTGTTTGAAATTCGATTTCAACAGCTTCAATCTATTACATTGCAGTGCTCGACTTGTGTGTATTGTGCTAAAAAGAAAAAAAAAGATGGATCGCATTCACGAGTTCTGCATTCGGTGAACACGATTCTTCTGACAATTGATTTCACATTCATGCGTTCGAAGATAGTATAATTTCTTCTTTCAAAATAATATTTTTCTGTTCCCTATTTATTAACGCCAAAATATATCAAAAGTGAGGAATGTTGAAATGTGTCCTATAGAATGATAATTTTACTTTTACTGAAATTTTTCCAGAGTTTCTACGTTGTTTTTTCCTACAGATTATTTGTTGGAAAAAATTCAATTGTGTCTTTTTTCTCCAAAATTAAGGCAAAAAAAATTCTAAAATAAGATAGAAAAGGTTTCTTTTTCTTTGGTAATAATTGAAAAAAATTAATTTGAAAAAATTCGTTAAATTTTATTTATATGCCTTAAATCAATTTGATTTCCATAATTATATTTGCTTACAATTATCGAATAATGTGAAAATTGGTATTCTTCACTAAAATCGTATTTCAAGCATTCAGTTTTCATATTCGAAAACCTAAACCATTTTATAGAGGTCATTGTAATTTTTTGTCAATGTATTGTGTATAAGTTAATTTTTATTTTTATTTTGGCCAATTTTTTTACTATTTCGTTCATTACATAATTAGCAATCTATAATTTTTTAATTGAATTTATCTACTTTTTTATTTGGATGAAAAGTTCGATTATATTTAAGGAGCCTATTTTAAATTTAAAAAAAACATCTGCACATCTTGTAATTTATCATTCTGTTTTTTCTTTGTCTTTATCAAATATTTTACACTAGCTGCTACTCGGCGCGCTGTCGCCGAAAAAATTGTGTTCAATCAATCAATAATTTGGCAATGTTTGAATGAAATAGGATGAACGGTACGACAGTATATAAAATACGAACAAATCTCCTTTTTTAAATTTTAGATTTGCGTATTCTTTTAGAATTGTAAAACTTGCTGTACTTTCAGAATAGTAATGAAAGAAACTATTTATAGTATTTCTTGATTCGTTTAATATTCGTTCAAACTCCTCAAGTTTAATTTTAGAAAATGGGACTAAATTAGTTTCTTTTAAAACTGATTAAACATAGAAAATATATTTATACCATAAAATCGTTAATATAATTGAAAAGATAATATTTTGAAAATAAGATGCTAAAAAAGTATTTGTACTATAACATTTTTGAAAGTTACTGCTAAAAACGCTAACATTTCATTAAAATTTAAAACCCCCAGTGTTGGTCTCCCCAAAATTTTCTCGCATCATCTGACATAAAGTTGTTACCTCTGAGAATGACTTGCATGACATTAGTGTCCAATAGCTATACAATATTAATTTTCCACTTTGTTTTAGCATTTCTCCTGAACCTATTATGTCTCCTCGGCGAGCTATTTTGAGATTAATCCTTGGTAAATAGATGCGGTTGACATCCGAATTTTTATTTTTTAGATAATTGTACTGTGCCTATAACCCTACCGTAGGAGTAAGCAATAAGCTGACCATGTTTTATCGCAATCGGATGAGCGGTTTAGGAAGCCATAAGAGACATACAAACATTCATTTTATTTATATAGATTTACAATTTTTATTTATATAGATTAAGAAAAATAATTAAAATCACTTCTATGGAGTTCTAATAAATTAAATGAATCAGAAGAACTGTGAATTAAGATTTGGATTTCAAAGTTCATTACATTGTAAATAACCCAAGTCAATATCCAGTAGCTATAACGACTTTTAACGGGCTGATGTACGATGTTTACCCGCTTTTAAATCGTAGCCCTGATTTTTATTTACAGTATATGATCTCTTTACTGAAACCGAACCTGATTTGTAATTGAAATGGAAGTTTAATGAGTCCAAATTCGACCGGAATGGCTGTCTAATAATCATAATGTTCTGACAGGTTTATGAGTGTGAAGAATTCGTTCTCAGGCGTATAGAATTGTGAGAAGCGTGGAAGAAAGTTCCTTTACGGGTTTTGTGATAAAATAAGGATATTTGGGGAAAATGGAGCGGGGTGTTAAGGTCAGACAGACAGTGATAAAACTACTTTTCGTTAAAGTGCTTTTCTCTCTTAGGAGGAGGGGTGAGCTGATGAAGTAATTGTTCTCGATTTTTATCATTATTGTGGGGAATACAATATTTCTTTTTTGTAAGTGTAATTTAGATTAAGCAAATATTTTTTTTAAAAAAGATAGAAATTTGTATTTCTATTGTTATTATGTTAATGAGTTAAAATTTCCGAAATCTGAAAAATGGTAGTATTATGTCATACCTTGAAATGAATTCTAAGATCTTTTCGATAGTTGAATTTATGCATTAAAATGTATTTTTACTTTTATTATTATATGGTCGTATGTTTAATACAAGTTTTATGCATTTCCCAGTCGTCCACTTAAAAAAAATTGTAATGAATTAAGCAAATTAAAGACTAAATTTTATGCTTTTCAAAAATATCTGACTTACGACTTTATCCTTTCAATTTTTTTTCAAAAGTTTGATTTTGTTTTTTGTTTGATTTTTGTTTTTTCAAGAACAATAGATGGTGTGTGAGTGCGTGGTTTTTTTTTTTTTTTTTCGATTTAAAAGGAACTCAGTAAATACAAAATGGACAAATTCAAATATTGGTTTTCGTTTTCTTTTATTAGAACCAAATGGATTGAAACATTTTATATATTTGCATCATTTAACTTGTATAACAGCTTAACTATTTAGAGGCTGAATTTCAATAAGAGATATATATAAAAAGCTGAAAATGAAGGAGCTTTTCTGTTGTAAAATTATGTACGTTGTTAATTCACTGAACTCAAATAAATTTTTAATGAAATATAATTCACTTTCATGAAATAAAACATGTGACTGTTAAAATTGACAAAATAATTTAGGTAGCAATTCCTTTTATACAATGTCTGTTCCTTTTATATAATATTACATTGTTTGACTAATTCATTTTGATACATTAAGACATTGCAACTGAAACAATCCGTATCAAAAATAAGTGAGTCGACTGCAGTAGATGTAAGTGAATAGAATTAAACAAACACAGTATCATGAATAACGACTCTATTCTATACGATTATACGAACACACTGGTAACAAAATGCAACCGTGAGCATAAGAACAACAGTCAACATCTGCACATAAACAGATATTCAGTAAAAAAAACAGCCAAAGCAGCAAAAAGTGCAATCAGAGAGAAACATAGCAAAGAAAATTCAGCAGAAGAGAAACTTTACTCAACCATTCACACCTTTCAAACTTCTCCTCGTTACTCAATCGATTGAGCTAAATTCGATTGCTGATAATCCTGATTGTCTACAGCTCTGTCTCTAGACTTTTTATAGTTTCCATAGCATGTCAAAGAAGATTCTAGAAAGATCACCATACTTGGGTTTATCGCCAAAATTCTTGCAGATTCTAGAATCTTCAATTTTGTTGCCAAGCTTGGGTTCAATGATCCAGCATCAGTTAGAGATATTTGTAAAACTATTTTCCTTACTATGGAAATAATTGCACCGGGAAGCAATATTACAAATTCCTAAGAATACTAAGTAATTGAAATAAAACGATATCTGCCTGACTTCCGTAATCATATCATCGATTAATTTTCTTCGAACCTCATCAATTGAAATAAAATAAAGATATAAAAATTAATTAATTAATGGATAATAAATAAAAATGAATATAAATTAAGTAAAATCCTATACTATATATCATTTTCTTTTTAAAAACAAAGCAAAAAATTGCTATTCTTAAAGGGAAAAACTTTCAGAAAATTTCTTTTTCAAGTTAAAGCAGGTTTTAAGGTCTTCATTTCACAACCACTAAACACAAAGTTCATAAATGCAAAAATAATGCTAATGGAATCTAATTCATAAACAAGTAATATGCATCAAATGTGCCCCGTCAATTAATTTTTGAATCCATGCGCACTGTATACAGGGAGAGTGGGCATAACTTTGCAACACAGAATGAGATTCTAGAAGCTTATTGTCAGAACATAAGCATAATTTCATTTATCATTTGACTCCGTTTAAACTTATTGCATTGCAAATGACGATCGTTTTCAGACTTTTTTAAAAATTTATTTAGGTTAACTGATGGTAAGCATCCTCAACACTATATCCGCATTACCTATTTATAATAAAAATTCTTCCACGCAAACAAAGTTTTCAATTTGATAGTAAATATATTTTTACAAGCTTTTATTGTTGCCCTACTTAGCTATCTATTATTTCAAAGAAAGCAAATCTGAAATATCTATTTTGAAATAACGGCCTCTGTTTATCCACATTTCATTCTCCGCCAGCGAATCAAGAAAAACATCAATTACAACTAATCTTTCAGAGCTTTCAATGCCTTGTCAAAAGATGAGTATTATCTGCAAAGACACAATACAACTGTTTTTTAATCATATTTTGCAACCTTGATTATAGTCATTCACCTGCTCTTATCTAACATACTGTTCGTCGAAATTGTTTTCGCGGTCAAATTAAAAACCGAGTCGTTCTCGCAGTATCGTTCGCTTGCTTTTACCTCTTTTGTCAATGTTAAAAGATGATCTTTTGTCATTGGATCAGGAACCTTGTTTGTAACTGTATAGGCTAATTGTTTTCCTGCGTGTTATTCTTAATGGTTAGAAACAGTTTGTGACGATTCTAATGATGCGATTTGATGAATGATCGCTAGCTGTGTTTAGAATAATTTATACGAACATTCTTCCAACTGTAAGAAGGATTCTTATTCTTATTAACGTTCGTGATTTTCATTCTAATTTGTTTTCTGTTCTATATTCCATTTTAATAGATTTTGACGCTATGAAAATTCATGGTTGAAAATGTGATTATAGTTATTTGCTCTTCAATTTATGTAGTAATTTACATACCTTTGTTCTATACTAATCGAACATATTTTTTGTAAGTTACTCTACTATCCCGAATAAAATAAAAAAACTTTTGTCAGTTTAACATGTTTGTCTTAATTATAAAACTGAGATATCAAAATCGTACTCCCTTTTTTATTTTAATTAACAAAACCGACACTTCTTTGATTATTTTGGGAAAATATGGTAAGATTATTAAATTGCCCGTTCCTATTTAAGTTACATAGTTCGAGCGAAAATAACCCTAAAGGCCTTATCACACGGCACTTTCCATCAGCAAACGACAACGAAAGTCACATCACTTGTGTGACGTCACTTCACAGTTTCACATGATTGGTTGAATTTTGTTTGCGGACAATATTTCCGACGACATTTTCTAGCTGGATAGAAAAAGTTGTCGATTATGAAACTTGCTTGACCGGTTTTTGAGGGTAGAAACGGAAAAGTGCTGACGAAATTTCACCGTGTAAGGCTTTTATGTTACCTCTGATCGTGAGGTTATTGTAAAAAAATTAATTATTTCATCTTAACTTTGTAATTTTCTGTACATTTAGAAAATGGCAAAAGAAAAAAATCGTTGCATGGTGTAGATCATCGTGAAATAATGTATTAGTAAATTTATCATATGAATTTTATGTGAACAATTCGTGGATTTACGAGAAATTTACGCTTATGTGAGTATCATGTGAAACCAATTTTACTCACAGTTAATTTTAATATCCTGGCAATGTTTTTAAAATATCGATGATTTCATTTCTTTAAAAGTAAACGATTAAATTTAAATATTTTTATTCATTTTGTTAAAAATATTCAGAAGTGAGGATTTTTATATACTTCTTCTTAATTTACTGAAATAAAACATAATAATTATAAGCATTTCATTAGTTTATATTAAAAATGAGTCTTGAAGATTAATTTCTCATAAAAATATATTTTCCGTCTTTTATCAATGTAAAGAAGCAAGCAATAGTGGATTTCCTTTCCGGTCAACTTGTAAAGGTAGATGTTCATGTCATCCAAAATTATAAAAGTCTTAAAAATCATCTGCCTTTTTTTTTATCTACTAATATGCTGTTGATTATCGAACTAAATTTGCGTCAAACATTCCATTACTTTTGAAGAATCTCTTATGAAGCATTAGAGCTTCGACCTTCACTATCAAAAGAAACGTCAGCCACTTGAAATGATGCGTCGAATTTTAATTAAAGCAAATGAATGTATGCTGTAATGGTTCTTTGCTTTTTGAAATAAACTTGCAAACGATTCAAAATAATTTTGAGAATGAGAGTTTAAAAACGTAATTAACTATTTTCTAAAATAGTTAATAACGTTATTATTTTAAAACTTAATTAACTGTTTTCTAAACTAGTTAATAACGTAATTAACTATTTTTAAACTTAATTAACTATTTCTATAGTACTTGTAATATTTTTTGAAAAAAAAAGTTTTTTTTTCTTTACTTTTTAAGTGAATTGTTTCAGACCTCCCTATTTCCGAAAAACACATATATGGAAGTTACATTTTGTCCGTGAACATGATAACTTGAAAACTCTGAATTAGAAAGAGAAAATTTGGTTTAAAAAAGCTTCTTTACATCAAATTACTCATTTCTCTCGAATTCTCAATGAAAGTTATTCACATTTTTAGCCTCTAAACTGCAGATAATTATATTTTAAAACCCGTTCGTCACTTGGTTGACTTTTGGTCAGTCTATTTATTTGCACGCATGTAAATGCTATAACTCATAAAATAAATAACTGGGATATAACTAAATTGGTATATGATGTTGTTTCAAAAATTGTAATTCTGGGTCATATTTTGATTTCAATAGGTCGGAAAAAGGTGTTCAAAACACATTTTCGGAATTCTTCACTATTTATACTATGATTTAAAAAAATGCACAAGATGGAACTTTTAAAATAATCATCTCAGCATTACAGTTTGCTAAGTCCCATGTGGAAGAGAAGGAGGGGGGGGGGCATCTTATTTGGGAATATGAGAGAAAGTTTTGAGGATTTCATTTTCAAAGATTTGTTTCAGCACACATCTATCTGCCAGTTCTTGAATTCTACTGATTCAGAATAAATTTAAACAGAACTTCATATTCTAATTCTGTTTTCATTTTACAATAATTTACTCTAGGTGAGCAAGCTTTTATTTTACTTTCTTGTATAAGAAATGTAGAAAAAGTATTGTAATTGCCAAACAGTTTTGAACTCGGGATTTTGACGAAATCTCCTCATTTGATAAGTCTACTTCCCAGAGTTTTTAAAAAAAAAAACATTTTTTAAAATATCTGTCTGAAAATTTTTTTTAAAAATGTCTGAAATCTTTGGAAAGACGTTGTTTGTAACTAAGATAATTCAAAAATGTTTTGAGTTGGACAAATGAAATTTGGTATGTGGTTTTCAAACTTAATTTAAAGATATTCTATCAAATTAACTATATTGCGAATATTTTTGGAAATTTAGAAAGTCTGTGTTTCTGGCTATTAGAATATAAGTTAACATGATAACTTTTAAACGAAGAGAGCTAGATAAAAAAAAATCTGTTAATTTAGCAGCTATATAGTAAATAACTGCCAAATTTCATGTCAAATCCAATGTGATATTCAGCATATTGTAGCGAAAATGAAGATTTGTACATAGTTATCATGGTGGCGAGGTAAAGTACGAGTTTGCGATCCACAAGCTCGGGTGTTCGAACCCCAGCCAAGCGGAAATACATTAAAAAATTGACTTTAATTTAAATTTATTATAATTATTCGTTTATTAATGTTCTAGAACTTTCTACGGACTTCTTTATAATTCCTGAGTATTCTGCAAAGGTATAATTTCGGAGTTCCACAATCAGTAGGATCAGTTCTTCGCCGACATGTTACGAATTATATCAAGCTAATAAACTTGATATAATATCACTCTGTGACTTACTATTCTTTGCATATTCGCGACAATATATTGGTCTATGCTTTCAGAAATATGTAAACGCATTGACTTAAATATAACAAATTTGGTGAGTGACTTCAAGTGTAGTTATGTCTCAAATTTTGGTTCCAATCAGTCGGGTAAAACGCGTCTTAAACTCAAATTGATTTTCGGATACTATAAACTGCATGCCAGGGATTAATCTCCAAAAATCTCGCCAAGAGTCACACGATAAATTCGGTAAAAATGGTGAATTCACACCAAGGATTAATATTTTATAACCATTGGGTCAATGTCATGCAAGGTGTTCTCTGAGATAACACCCTTATTAGAGAGTAGGCGAGAACTTGTGGGAAGACATTCCCGCTGATTTTATTAGTTTTTAACTTATAATAATACGAAATTATTGGCATCATGATAAACACATTAATTAAAACAATTTTTTTTCATCATACAGTTGAAACAGGCATACAATTTTCGGTCATTATGCTCAATTGTATTATTACCGTAATAAGGAGTTCCTGCTCTCCTCATAAAAAAGAAGAGGGCAATTAAAGCCGATGAAGCTCAGAGAGACATAAACAAGCCAATGAAGGGTGAGTTATTTAAATTGGCGGTTGCATAAAGAAGCAGACTGGTTTTTTTTATTAACTATTTCGTCATTCTGTCTCGCACTGAGTTGACACAGTTTTATCACTACATATTTAGGAAATAAAAAGGGAACAAGGTTCTGCTTTTAGTATGCTTATCATTTGTTGAGCAGTAAAAATTTATTGTTTTGTTGTAGAATTTATTATTTGCTGGAAGTTAGATTTATAAGCATCAATTTTGCTTTTTGAGATTTTGAAATGCACACTTTGTTACATTTTTTTTAATGTTTACTTGTCTGGAAGCGCCGAGTTTAAATTTACTGAGGATAAAGTTTGATATACTGAAAATACCGGAAAAAGACCCAATTTCGGCTGTATTAAAACTGGTTCGTTCGTCATGTGAAGATACATAAGTAGTAAATCTAATTTCCGTTACATATTATTCTTACTATTTATTACAATTAGTGGTTATTTTTTAATGGAAATAATGCGAATTTAAAATATTTATTATCTTTATAAATAAAAATGAATGTTTGTCTGTATGTCTTATGCGCTGCTTACCGCTCATCCGATTGCGATGAAATTTTAAACACTTATTACTTGCACTTATTTGTTTCTGCTGAAGATGGAAAACAAAAAATATAGCCAACTCTAAAATCTTGAATAATCGTCAATAATTTTAAAAAAATCGTCAATAATTTATAATTTTAAAAAAATAGAATTAATGTTATTTACGTTTCTCTTTTATATATCACTCCATTTCAATGAATGTATTCATTTCCGATAAGAAATTAAATATCATTCTTCCTATCATTCCTAATTTAACATGACAACTATTTTAAATTATTTTCATGATATTTCCACAATTATTTCTTCTGCTGCAACAACGCGCCGGGTACCAGCTAGTTTACTTAGAAATACTCTTTTTAGCATGCATACCAGCGGTGGTCTCATGATATGACCTTTGGCTTCGAAGCGGGACGGTTCCAAATTCGACTCCCAATTCCTCTGAAAATTATCGTGTATAACCGCTGGACATCTGACGTGCAGCGCGTCTTTTTCGCTATCTGGGTTTTCCGGGTTCGAATCCTGGTTTGGGCTTGATTATTCTCTGCCTTGTGTTCTGTTTGTGTGGCGTTTGAAAAAGGGGTAAAAAGGGGTTGCGCAAGAGAATGTGTCATCTTCGTTTGAGCTAGGAGTTAAACTTTTGCCCTTGGGTGCTAAGAGGTCATTACCCTCAGAAGTAACGGCATCCTTTTCCGTTGTAAAGCTGACACGACATTACCATCACCATCATTAAATCAGTCGCCATCGACAAAAGTCCATCATCTGTTGTCATGTGGAAGTTTGGAGAGAAGAATATCATTTCGTGATTGGTTTAAAATTTCGACGTCTGTCCCTAATTAGTCATCGTGTTGCTTCCAAACGGGACGTTAAATAAAAATAAACTTCAGCTATTTATCGTTCACTAATTACTATTACATTTTTGACTAATTCATGGTTTATAAAAAATATTATGATGTACATAAACATATACGCGTTTTATTATTATTTTTATGTTACTCTCAAAAGGTGGAGGGCCCTAGCTCTAAGTCACTGGCAGACTTTATAAAATAGCTATTAGTTATTTGGGGAGAAATGAATTCTAAATTATTAGTAATTTTAATATATATATATAAGTAATGATTTAAAATTTGGGAAGTAGATTACAGTTCGAAGACATTGAAGATTTTTCATTTTATAGTTCGCTTTATTCCATCTCCGGAGAAAGGCAGGCTTATTTACAAGCAGCGAGGCCAAGCATAAGTGACGGAAAAAGGGCAGAAATCAATTTTCCCTCTTGTTATAAAGCATATTTTGATGGGGAAAAAATTGCTTACTGTGCCAATATATTATTAAGATTCTCATAGGGATTTCTGAGCATGTGACTTTCAAGCAGGAGCAACACAGGGATCATTTTGTAAAACTATTTTTTTAGATCAGCAACTTTTATCAATCACTCTCAGCGTGGGAATCGCTGACTTAAGAACTTTACAAAGCATTTCTTGAATGAATTAAGTGGATAACGTGGAATCGAATCAGGAAATAAGAGAACATTTTAGAATGAAGTTAATGTGGGCTGTTAAGATAAAACTTTAGAAATTAATTTGGATTTAAATTAGATGTTAGAATATCATTAGACACACACACACACGCACGCACACACACACACACACACACACACACATATATATATATATAAGGGGGGGGATAAGGAAATATAATGCCATTGGCCTGGGCAATTAAATGAAAGACACCAGAGAAAATCCGAATATGCCATCGATAGATGTCATGGGCAGCAGAAAAAGTGCAAGTCCAATGCCATCGATAGATGTGGCAGTAATTCCAAGCAAGATTTTCGCTGAGTTTTCATTGATAGAAAAAGATAGTTCTTGCCTTGAAATCATGGACACGCTGCGTATAAATGACTGCGAACCGAATCTTAAATTATGACTTTGCTCGTGACAATCGTTGTTGTCTAGACAATTTTTTTATCTGTTTCATAAATTTTCGTATCAGCGATTAAAATCTTCTTGTCACGTAATCATATTATCTCTGTGGCTTTCTGGAACATTAAAAAAAGTTTTCACTTAATCTTGTTATCATTGCGATGTATGACCTCATTCGAAATTAAAAGTACGTGCTCCTTAAAATTCTCGTTATGGCAGAATAAAACCTCGAACTTTCTCGCCCAGTTTCAGCAATTTTTTTATTGTTAATTAAATTAATTATAGATTTAAGACGAGAAATGAAATTATATTTAAATTCTTATTTTCATTGCAACTGCTTTCAGTGTTTCTGCATTTATAGCATCATCAAATGCAGGATCTGTAAAATTTGTGGATTGTTCAAATCGTAAATTAATCCAAATATACATTAACTAATACTCCAAACAATAATGTTATCTGTGCTTATTTTTCAAATGCTGTTTTCCATGATAATATTATTAAATTTTTGAAGTAATTTTTTACTACATTATTTACATAATTAAATTGATAATAGTTATACTAATATTTTTTGAGCTATTTATTCTCATAAAAATTTTATGTTAAATAAGTGAGTGAAGACATTATCAATGTTTTGCAAAAAGTTTTATAAGAATTTCTAAGTTTAGAAATAAATATATCATTATTAAGACATAAATGTATTTTGTATATTCCGGTAATTAGCTGGTTACCCAGGATTACTGCGTATAAAAAAGTTTAGTGGGATTTTTTTATGCTTAGTTTGTTTTTAATGGCTTCTTCAATAAAGTATTTTTAAATTTCATTGTTAATAGATGAATTATTATTATTATTTTCTATTATTTCTATTATTTTAGAAATTGTTCCCCTATTATATTTATTATGCCATCTACCTGACCGATTCCCACCTAAAATTTGAGTTGTTGCACGTTTCATTTCCAACAAAAAAGCTTGGATCATTTCCCTTTATATTTATTGTAAAGGATATACATGGGACATATCTTTATTCGAAATGAATATGCTTCATGGTTTTTGTAATATAATTTTTGTTTATAAATTTAGTGGATGCGTAAGGAAACAAAGTGTAAAGCTAAAATAACTTAACTGTACTGTAATCGTTTAATATTGCAGAAAAGGGTGTTTGGAAAGGTACAAGTTATAAAAAGAGTTTAAATTTGTGTATTTTTGTATTTAAAACTTTATTTGAAACTGGAACAAAACGAAAAAATCAATTTTTTTTAATATAAAATTACATTTAAAAAAAACATACTCAATATGTAAAAAAAATCTAAATTTTCATACTTTCATTATCAACAATTCAGCAAAATGTCAGGATAAAATATTTGTAGTAACAATGAAAACAGTTTCAATTTCATTGCAAGAGTGGAAATTATGCATCAAAATACATTTAAAATATAAATAAAATTTGGAAAAGGATTACTTGTCAATTAATTTTTTATTATTGCAAAGATAATTTTAAAAAAAATTTAGGTTGTGCGATAATATCATGAAAAAAACTCAAAATTTTTAAGTAGTTTAAATTTTAATTAATTTTTTTAAAAAAATAAACGCTTTTAGATTCACATTTATTGATCGAAAAACTTTTGTGCTAATAATTTTTGTAGTTATAACCCATCGGTATTCCCTATAAAGCGCTTACTGACGGATACACACAGACGCACATTCCTTTTTTATTATTACTATAAGCAATTTAAATCACTTGAAGTAGATGATTGCCTTTTGATCCAAATTGTTCAGTTGCTTTTTTGTTTAGCTTATTACTATATTATTTGGATAGTTATTTTTATCAAATGACAGTTAAAATTTTAATTTTATTGTATGAAGAATTTTTTATTAAAATTTGTATTATTTTTTCTAAAACATGATTGCACATATTGTAATAAACATAAACGTAATAACGTAAAGTAATTTCATATTCTTTCTAAGAAAGCTTGTTGGTCAACCTATACTAATGTTATTAATGTGAATGTTTAGATGCATGGATGTTTGTTACTCAATCGCGCCCGAACGGCTGAACGGAATGGGATGAAATTTAGCACAACGGTAGTTTATAGTCAGGAATAGAACATAGGCTACTTTTTATTCCGCTTGATTGAGTGGTTCATTTTTTATTTATTAAAAACTATCTTTCGCGCCAAAAAGCTGAGGACAAATCACGCCAAAAATAAGTAAGGCTCCGGGTTTGTTTATTTTCCCAACAACAATCCGATTAGGCTTAGCAGAATTTCGTCCGATTATTTCAAACGATTCTATTTATTTTCTTTGTGTTTGATGCATTTGAAATCAAATGTTGTTAATGAATCAATGTTCCGGACTCATTCAGAAACACTTTTAAATGAAAAGAAAACAGAATAAAGGAAATAAAAAAAAATGTAATCTGCATAAATAAAAATGGATTTGACCGGACTTGATTTCCGGTTTTGTTTAATTTTGGATGTACAATGTAAATAAATTGCTTTTACGTTAGTTGAGTGTTTTTGTTATTAAATTGTATTTATGTTATATATTTTTCGTCTATACTTATACTTTTGAATGTATCGTTTTCAGGTTCAGTTTGATTTTTTTTATTTGTCATTATTTGATAGTTTTTCATACACATACAGTGGCACAAACAATTGAGATACACCTTACTTTCACTTGATAAATCAAACTTTCAATCGAAATAACACATTAACTAAAAGCGAAAACGTGTTTTTATTTCCACGCGTAACAAAAGGGTTAATTTACAGTAAAAATAACGAACATCAACAAAAAAAAATATCTAAAGTTAAAAATTTCACAAGTGTTTGAAATAAATAAAGGCTGATTTTTACCTCACAAAATTAAGGATACACCACTGAAATTTTTGTGATTTATCACATGCAAAGACAGTGTCAATATTTGGTTTCATGTCCCTTGGCTTTTATAATGTCCTCCAAACGTACCAATTCGACCAATTTTTTGGTGGTATCTGGAGATATTTTATCCCATTCTTCTTGTAACACTTGCTTTAAATGGGCTTTGTTCCTAATTTGGTGTTTTTGGACCGCTGTTTCGAGTGTCTCCCACAAATTTTCTATGGCATTGATGTCAGGGGACTGTGGTGGTGTGTGCAATTGGTGTTTACAATGAAAAAGACACCACATTTTGACATTACGTGCCGTATGTTTGGGGTCTTTGTCGTACTGGAATATAAAATTTTCATCTAAACCCAATTTTTTTTTTTTGCACTTTCTTTAAGATTGTTGTGGAGTATATCTATATAAAGCTTATGATCCATTATGCCATCTACATTGAAGCCATACAACCCCACCCATGAAGGAGTAACCACCATGTTTAACTGTAGGACGTAAATTTTTTGGATCCAAAGTGGTGTTCGGCTTTCTCCAAACGCTCCGACGACCATCACTACCAAAAATGTTGAATTTACTTTCATCACTAAATATAACCTTCTTCCAAATGTTATCTGTGTTGAATTGATGAGTTTTTGCAATCTCCAAACGCTTTTTCTGATTTTGTAAGCTCATAAAGGGTTTCTTACGAGCTACTCGACTGTTATATCCAGCATGTCTAATCACATTTCTCACAGTTTCAGCACTAACACTTCTGCCCATTATTCGAGAAGTTTCTGCAGCTAGTTTGACTGCAATTAGTTTAGGATAAATCTTGATATCCTACAAAATTTTCCTTTTGGCTACATCATTCAGAATAGTTTTCCTTCATCTTCCACTTTTATTTTCAATTAATCGATCGCTTTTAAATCTTCCAATGATTTTCTGGACACACGAGTGGTTTCTACCGACAATTTCAGCTATTTCAAGATAAGATTTTCCTTTCTTAAATAACCTTAATATAAATTTTCTTACATCAATACTGGTCTCTCTCCGAGGAGACATTTTCCATTTAAATTTGCGAATTTAAATTCACAGAACAAACTTCAGAAGACAAAAATAACAGTCAAGAAAGTTAAAGATAAAATTGCCCAAACTTAAAATATGATATTTGCAAGCAGAAAAAAAAACTGGTGGTAGTTAAACAAAAATTTCATTGGTATATCCTCAATTTTCTGAGGTAAAAATCTGCTTATGTTTATCTGAAATACCACTGAAAATTTTTCTTTTAGAATTTTGTCGTTGATTTTTCTTTATTTTTACTGTTAATTAAACCTTTTGTGATGTCTAAGAATAAATGTACGTTTGTATTTCTAGTTAATGTGTTATTTCGATTGAAAGTTGGATTTATAAAGTAAAAGTAAAGTGTATCCTCAATTGTTTGTGCCACTGTACATCAAAATTTCCACTCGAACAGAGTCTCGGGTAATAGCTAATAGTTGCAAAATTGCGGTTTTTTAATCTTAGAAATCCAATACATTATTGCAGTTTAAAATATTCGTGATTGCCTTTGCTTTGCTTCGGCGGCTGCCAGAATGTTTCAAATGTCTCTCTTCAATGATGCGAACTATCGGAATGGAATCTTGCGGTCAATTGTTTCCTCTAATTGAAGAACAATAGAAATGGAAGAACGATACATATTTGGGTCAAGGAGGATTTTATTTCTGCCACCCGTGTTTGAACTCAGACAAAAGAAATTCGGCATCTAATGTATCAAATGACCATGGCTTGTTATAGTATACTAGCTAGTACCCGGCGCGTAGCTGCCTCAGAAGAAATAATTTTGAAAACATCGTTTGAAATTTAAGGTATCCGAACACGTTAAAAAGGCAGATTTTCGGAAAATATGACATTTTCCAAGAATTATTTGATTGGATAGACCAGTCTTTGAGCAATCCAGAACAGCTTTACTTTTGTCTCTACGTTAATTAGAAATCAAGCTATTAATATTTTCTTAATGATCGGAAACCGAAAGTGGACATTCAAATAACCGGAAGTACCGATTTACAGGCCCAAAAACATTTTGAAAATTTGTATAAACACAAATTTAGTTTTAAATAAGGAAAATGCTTGGCACAGAAAAAGACAAAATGACAATGAGAGCTTTAGCGGTATTTTGTGGAAATTTGTACCTGAACATGTCTGTGTTGAGCTCTGAATCTTCAGATTAGGGACATCTATGTCTGTAATACATTTTAACCAAGATTTTATAAGATTACTGAATATCCTTAAGGTTGTTGGAGTGTATCCTAGTGCAAATTAAGTTAGAACATTTAATGAGTTCGTCAAAAACAGAATAAATGAATCTAAGCAGCATTCACAGCCAAAGGCAAAAATTGCCAGATAAAAATGATTAAAGAAGGAAAATTATTAAAAGCTGAGGAGGAAGAAGGTATAACCTATAAATGTGGTGAATTTTAAGTATGTACACATATTATTTATTATTAAAACATGTTACTGTATAATTTTAATGCCTTTTTCTCAAAACTGTATAATTTTAATGCCTTTTTCTCATTTCAAAAAAATAAGTCAGAATATAATTAACATATTATTATGAAATTTGGTAGACTTTGTCTTTATGCTATTCACTAGGGAATGAACTAAAAGAATTCAGATTGAGGGAATAGTTTTTAATTTAGAGCCTATTGTTTGAATAAAAATGTCATAAATTTCAGGAAAAATCTTCGACTGGCTCTAAAATTTTTATTTATTACTATAAACATATGATTGTCGTTCATTCCCTAGAGAAAACTATGTCGTTTATTTTGGTATAAGTTTTGTTGGGACGAGAATAATAGTTTTTGGTGTATCCAATTTGAAGTTTTGAAAAAAATGCTTAAATTTATGCTATTAAAGGTTTGTTTAAAAAATTTTTAATATTTACATCAAATATTGACATCCAGTTACTAATTTTGAATGGAGTTAAACCCAGAAATATGATTAAAGTATGTTTTCACCATGTTTTTCTAAAAAAGTGCTTCGAACGTGTTCGGGTACCTTAAAATAATTGTTTTATTAGGAAGGATAGAAAGAATAACATAATAACATTTTTGTATCGGAAATGAATGCATTCGTTGAAATTTAGTGATATATAAAGGGGAAGAATAAATAATATTAATTCTATTTTTTTAATCTCATTATTCACTGAAAGAAGTTGTTTGGACAAACGTAAGAAATTACGAATCAAGAAAATTATTTTTAAGTTTAAACTGAGCTTTGTCGAAAAATTATTTTCTAGATATACAGAAAATCACAATGATTTAAATGTTATAGTACTCTGATAATTACAAATGCTGACAATGCGCGGATATACGTGCAAAAGAAGTAAGCTAAACGTTATCGCTTTGCATTAAATGAATAAAAAAACTAATTAGAGTTTTAAAATAACTTTTATCGTGTTACTTTCCATTCGTTTAAATCCACTGAAGTGCAAGTGGAATCAATTTCAACATAAACAGCGTGGATAAGAGCGGACATATACACGTATGAGCTGTTTTGTATATGTATACATGTTTGATTATTTGCACAAAAAAATATCATTCTTAGTAGAGTAATTTATTCTAACGTGGCAAAACATCCAATAAATCGTGCTTATTTCAATGTTTAGAATGTGATTTGATGGAAGTGAAAATACGTGGCATCATTTCTGTGCGTAATGCAACGTACAGTTCAATGTAAGATTAATCACATAAATAAAATATATATTTTCCATTTGATTTTTTCTTTAGCGTTGGACTCTATTTAATATATTTACATGTATACAAAAAATATGGTTTCTTTATTTTCATTCTCTTTTTTGTTAATCTGATTCTAGATTTATATTTTATTACCAGACGATATTTTCTCTTTTACTTCATTTTTCCATCGTTAAAACATCTTCTAATGGAAAATGTGGAACAACGAAAAAATAGTCTTTGATGTATCCAGATTTTGTCTATTTTTCAGAACTCGATTTTTTTTCTTTATTTTTTTATTATTATTACTTTACATATTCTTGAAAAAAAAATGTATTCAATATCACTGTCAATGACAATCATTTTTCAATGTTATGGCTGTAAAGGATATTTTAGTTTGAATGGGAAAAGAACCTGTTTTTCTGCATATAAAATCTTTTTTTAATGTTACCCCCTGCTTTCCTAACCTTCTTTTTTTCTTCTTACTTTCACTCCCTCCGACCCCCTTCCCCTTGAGTCGTGGTGCTTCTTTCTTACGTTTCGAACTCTTTGAAGGCCATTTGCCTAATTTGGTGTCTTACACGTCCGACGTGCATTTTTTTATGTAACGCCAATAACTCTGTCTGGATATTTGCTTCTGACAGGCGGCATCGATGATGTATTTAGCGAAGGTAATATATATGTATAAATGATATCTACCGAGATTGTCTTCACAGAATCAATCTCTCAGAATTCATTTTAACTCCGTTGATTGATTATCGCTTCGTTGTTTGTTCAACGAGATACAATTTCTGTAGCATATTTTGTTTGTTTTATCGAATGCATATTCTGACGGTGTTTTATTGACGAATCGACTGGTTACTAAAATACTGGACTGAAATGTATATGCCTATTTCAGATTCTCAGTCGATTGAACACTTTCAATGCTGCTATCTCTCTATCATGATAATTTATTTATTTTATCAGCTGCAATTTAAATGAAATCAGCTTATTTGACATCATAATATCATGATAAATGGTATATGCCATATGATATATATATATGCTCTTTCTAACATATGTTTTTAGATGTTTACATATGTTTGTAGTACGTCTGTCAATCGTTCGTTTTCAGAATTCCAAACACAAAAATGCTGCGCTCTACAGTGCCACCGAATGACATAATTTATGAAAAATAAATTCTCATTTAGAGAATATTTTTTGGAATTTTAAATTAGATTTTGAACTAATGAAAGTTAATCGAAATTTTAACCTTTTTCTCTCAATAATTCAGATTCTCCTTATTTTTTGCATCTATACCATCTTGACCCTATCTTTAAATTTTAAAAATATCAATCAATCTTCGATTTCATTTTTGAATAATTTTAAACCAACCTTATTAAAATTTTTGAAACTAATTTTGAACACTAATTGTAAAATTGCTTTATTTACTGTTATGGAATTTAAAAAAAAAAAAAACTATCTTACTGTATCAAATCTTTTAGTCTTTACTACGGATAATGTTATAATAAAAATTGGTTTCTTTTTTAAAAATTATTACCAAAGCAGAATTCCCACTTTCGTGATTATTAACGTTATAATGTTTTACCAACTGCATTCTTTCTGTACAGGTTTTTATTCGTAGAATGTAACCAAACAAAGCAAAAATAATATTTCGAACTAGAGGTTTTGAATACGTCAAATGCGTCTTTCATTAACCCTGTCATGTAAAAATGAAAGTGCTTAGAAGAATTTTTTCTTCTACAGACTTTGATGTTCCAAACTTAATTTTGTGCTTAAATAATCAAGTAACGTAAAAAAGTAATTTAGATCTGTAAAATCAAAATATAAAGCATAATCCTTACTTTTTCACGTAGTTTGTATTTTCTTTCTACTGTTAGGATTTTATACAATAAATTTCGAATGATAAAATTCATTAAAAATGAATGCAGCAAGATAATAGATATACATATAAAACGCAGAATTTTCTGTATTCTGTTTCTAAAATTTTGAGTTGCTACGCGGAAGAAAGGAAAGTTATTTATAAAATTTGAAATAATATCACTTGTGAGTCACTTAAATTGTTTCAAAGGGCAACTTTATCATTTTTTATCAAATTGGAATTTTATTTTATCTTTTAAAAAATATTCAGCAAATTTGTCTCCCAAAAACACTCAATTGTTAGTCAGCATTAATCATTTTTTAATCAAACTGAAATTTATTTTCATTTTCTTAGATAACATTTGTTACTCAAAATAAATCTTTTTATTTTCGGCAAACAAAAAATATTTGATAACGTTTCAAAACTATTAAATGGTGGCATTTATTCTAAAGAAATGGATATAATATAAATTAAAAATATTTTTACTTTTATTTTCAATATATATATATACTAGCTGCCTTTGGTAACCAGCTGGTTCGCCATGAGTAAAGCGCTCTAAAATTTTCAATTAAGTCACATATTCATTAGCCTTGAAGTAATTCCGGGCATTGATTGGCCTGAAATTAAAAATTTTTCTTTCCGTGATGCTGTCAAAATATTAAATATGTTTTTTTTAAGAAAGCGAAAAAGGAAAAAAAATATTGAATAAATGATTTAGATGTTGCAAACGATTATAGAAACCTTTGCTTTGCATTTATTTTTTAGAAACTATCACATTTTATAATGGAAAAAATATTATTGAATTAATGATACAGATATTGCAAATTATTATAGAAACCTTTGCTTTGCATTTATTTTTTAGAAAATATCACATTTTATGTTTTTTTTTATTTTATCCAGTCACGTGCAAAAAGTTGCATTTCTTTAGACTTGATTTACGATGACAGTTATTTTTTATTATTTGTACTACTCTCATTGTTTTCTTTTATTTTATCCAGTCACGTATTAAAAAAAATGGTCAAAATATTTCTTTGAAAATTCGTTAAAAATAGAGGCTTAAGTTATACATTAAAACACCGATACCATTAGAAAGCTAATTTTTTAATCTTTAAATTGATGTAAAAATCATGTTTTTACGATCATATTTTCGGAAGAGGAAAAACGTCGAAATTTCGCTTAAATTTTAATTAATTCAAACTCTAATTAAAAATTCGGAAAAAGAGCTCCGAGGTGCACATTCCCTACCTCCAAGGTATACATGTACCGAATTTGGTAGCTGTAGATCCAACGGTCTGACCTGTAGAGCGCCAACACACACACGGTACATGTATATATATATATATATAATTCCATCTTGTACTTTAATGAATTATTGGGCTACTAAATAGTTCGGTCCGGATTTTTTTTGTACTTAAAATGCATTTATTCCATTGCAAAGTGAATAAGAATTAGAATAATCAAGTGTTGACATCGCTGTTTACTACGAGGAGGGATCCAAAAAAAGTTTACAAGGCAAAGGAAGAATGTTTTATTAACAATAGAACTCTGGATATAAATGGTAATTAAGAGACATATGTGGCAGTCACTTCTCTGCCTAATCGCTAAACCTCTTGTGGCATTGATCACACCGCTGGACGAATTTGTTTAACCCGTCTGGGTAATAATCAGGTCCATGGCTATTAATCCAGTTCTCTGCACCCTTTTTGAACATCGTCCTCTGATATGAGCCTTGTTTCGGATAAGTGTTTCTTCAATGCCAGGAAAAGGAAATAGTAACTGGGAGCCAAATAGGTGCTGTAAGAGGGGGAGGGTTAATCACATCCTCTGAAATTAAAGTCTTATTTAACTCCCTCCACTTAAAATTAGGGATTTTGATTGAAGCTGTGAATACCTTTCATGACATTGATGAACGACAGCTACGAAATAAGCGATCTTTGATGGCAATCTAGCTTTTTAATGGAATCTATAGAGAGTATGTGTATTTTGAGCGCATCTTTGGCTGAGCGATAGGTGCTAATATTTGACAATTGTAGCCACAAAATAGCACACCGAATTTTGTTGATTTAGGTAATTATGTTTAGGAGTTATTACATTTATATGCATGTGAAAGTACTGACCGACAGAAGGTTTGAAGGATTGGATTCAAAATTTTATAACTGTATTTTAGATTCTAAACTTGTTTGTCTTCCAGGATCTTTATGTTTTGGAATTGTCGAGTTCACTTGCATTCAAATAGCTTGGCGGATAGACTGCCTTTGAATGGATATCATCCAAAATTTTATAGAAATCTACAAATTTGGTCGTGATGCCATGTACCAAATTCATTCGTCCTGCTCATTTTTTTAGTTAGCGTTTACAAATTGAATGATGGACAGAATAATAATACCAAAGTTGATTTTTTTAATACAGGGTGGTCTCTAAAAAGTATTAATTAGTCGACATTTCGAATTCGAATTTTTTTTTGACGATTAAATATTTTTTCTACTTTTGTGATATAAAAGGTAAATCAGGCTGTTGTTTCTTGAAATGCTCTTAATTTAAAAGGATAATTTAAAAATAGATTAAATGCTATTAATTTAAGAGCTGTAATTAAATATCTGTGTTATTTATTATACCTATTTCGTCGTTAATGGCAAAATATTTATTGTTATTAAGTTGGACTAACTAAAAGGCAATTAAAATGCACAAATGCAGGTTATAATTATTACCTCCTCGAAATAGAACTGGAATGAAGAAATTGTGCAATCAGACTGCTGATGAAAAATCATTCTGTTACCATTTCATGGTTATTCATGAACTTACAATTTAAGGTTCTTTTTTCTTAATTATACAGTGCCTGGCAAGGATAAATTATTTTCAAATGCATGCACAATTTGCAGTGATTCTTATTATTTATACTTCCGTGTCTTTTAAGTTAAAAGATCTCATGGCAAAATAGTCTTGGCACTTTTCAATATAATATATAGCTTCCTGTTGACGCTCACATGAACTCAAAATTAATGAATTTTACGTTTGAAAATTACAGCGTATGGTATATTTTTTCTGAAAAGAATTTTATATCAATGATTTTTCTCCTTCAATTTGATGTAAAAAAAATTTTAAAGCAAGTAATCCTTATAAAATGAGCATGTTTTTATTGAAAACTGTAACCTTCACTCACCTCATTAAATGTTGACTTTTTCACGAACAAATTCTGTTCTATGAAATACCAATTACATTCAGCCTTTACAATGTTGCATTTCTTCTTCTTTGATACACCATCTTTATTATAACTACCAAAACATTTATCCGTTGTAAATTTGTAAGAATTTTTCGGCCTTGAGACTATTATGTCGGCAATTTCGTGTTTAAGGCATTGAGATTACGAGCCATTCAATTCATTTTCAACTGTTTTACATCAAAGGTAGCAGTGATTTAATATTGGTATCCATAATGTATCTGACAAGATAAAAGGCAGGCCAAAGTAGACTAAGATATCTTAAAGCAATATCGGCAATATCTTAGCCAAGTAAGCTGAGATGCGTTAAAGTAATTTTGGCGATATCTTAGCCAAGTAGGCTAAGATGCGTTAAGGTAATATTTTTATCCCATGGATATGAAATCCCGTTAGAGGACGAGAACCTTACCCGCCATTTATCTTCTGTGTATTCCTCAGTGCAGGAGAATATTGTTACGAAAATCGTCCAATGGAATGCAGAGTGAAGCAAGTCTAACATTTTAGATAACGTAATAAGTACTTTAATTCACATGAATAATTATTCACATACAGTACTTTAATTCAGGCAGTAGAAACTCATCGAGGCATGCACAGGAATAGTCCGCTGAAAATCGCAATAAGGCCGTGGTTGCCTGGTGGTAAGGTCCCGGCTTTGGAAACGGAGGATTGCTGGTTCGAGGCCTGATACCACCGAAGAACCGTCGTGTTAGCGGGTCTGGTGTACGCTAAGCGTCCGGACCAAACGTTCTCCCGTTGGTGTGGTGTGGAGAAGGGGTGTGACTACTCAGGTGTCGTACTCATCATCTGACCGTGGTTCAAAATGATGAGGTCCGTCCCAAAATACCCTCGTGTTGCTTTACGAGGGGACGTTAATACTACTAAACTCAACAGACAGTTATAACGGACAAAATCACAATATAATATTGTGATAAACAGACAAAATCACAGTATAAACAGACAGCTCTCTAAGTGAACAACTAAAGTGTTCATTCTATTATCAACATCTCCCCCACTCACCCCAAAAATATTACTAATCGCGTTTTTATGAATTTTCCGAAAACACATTAAATTTTCTGGAAAAGTTTTCAAATGTCATTTCTTTTTGGAGATTACGCCAAAACTCTTGTATCTGCAAGAAGATTCTTTCTTATCGCCAAATACTGACCTACAGTCACGAGAAAAACCCTAGTAACCCTAAAAGTAGTGGTCTGTCTGCATGGAAACGAAATATTCTATTACATTTTGAGGTTGAATGTATAAAATATCTCGCCAAATTTCATTTGGCGCCAAAAGAACCGGTTGGGAACCATATATCTGTATTAGTACAAGCGAGATGAATTTCTCGCCTAATGAAGATTAGCCAGATGTTGTGGTCTGTTTTAATTCTTATTTTTCTTTTTACTTAGACTCGTCCACTTACTGCAACCATGTTCAGGTTTTTTCTCGTGACTGTAGATCTGTAGTCAAGAATCATTGATCTGGCACCATTCAACGTCCATTTAAAAGTGTTTGTAAATCTCTCTTTTCAACAGTGATACCAAAATTGAAGGAAAGCAGTATTAGAAATTATTAACAATATTTTCATTCAAGGCTTCTGTATACGATAGAAGTTTTGCTGGTCGATTTCGAAATATTTTTGCCTAATTTATTTTTCTGACAAAATAATGTTTTGTATGCTGTTAAATTTATTTTATTCATCCATTCATAAATTAATTTTTTTATAACTTTAACTTGTATTTTTTTCTTCTTTCCAGCGTCCGGAAGAGTTGCGGCACGATTTCCGAACGAAAACTTTCCGAAAAGACCGATTTTGTGACGTTTGCCAACGGCCTATAGACTACCAAGGCAGCTCCTGTAAAAGTAAGTGAGAAATACCACCTCCACTGCCCTTTTTATTATTATTGAGAGCCAATTTAAATAATAAATCATTAATTTCTAAAACACAACTAGTTTTGTCTTTCCATCTCAAGCTTTCTATTTTAATATGTGAATGCTTACTTTCTCACATATGAATAAAAATAAATATTTATTTATATGATTGAGACTTGGCCTGCTAACTGGCACTAAAATTGCGATAACAGATTTGGACGTAATCTGAAGATAGGAATATCTCCTCATTGATTCTAAGAAACTAAAGTGAAAAAATGCCGTAATTAAAATTTGCAGCTGCAATTATCTTTTTTATAAAAAAAACTGTGACACTGGCAAATGAAAGCAAAATCAAATCTCTCGATTTATTGCGCTCTTCAAATCAAAAATAATAATTAAAAAAAATGTGTCGCCACGTGTCCACATTCCGATAAGACCTCACCCAAAATCTAAGCTATGTCACCTTCCTCATTAATTTAAAGAAAGAAGGAAAAAAAAACGTTTGAGGATGCGCAGATGCTCAGAAAAAAAAATCTGTACACCCTCTAGTCCGTATAATGTTTGTTAAACACTATTTAACCCGTGTAGAAAGTGATTTGTTGTGGTCATCTCGGTTTGTTAGACTGACTGGTACACACCGCCAACATGCAGTCTGCATCATGTCGAGACTGAAAACATCACTTCTTTCTTTTCGGATTTGGAAATGGAAAAAAAAGCATGCCTTGTTGCACTTTTTTGTGCTTTCTGTCTCTAAAAATAAAAGATAAGCCACCACAAGACCGCTTTTTGTCTAGCGTTATTTTGACCTATTGAACCTTAAAGAGGAAGACAAGGCGTATCTTAACATCTTAGTAAAACGGCAGATAAAGGCATAAAGCGAATCCTACTGTGAGAGAAAGTGGGCTTTCTCAGCAGTCTTTTTTTTGTGTGTGTGGATAGTAGTTGAAAACGACGTTCTGAAGTGTTTACAATTAATCATGTGGCAATAGTAAATTCCATTAAAATGCTACGTACGATTTCTGTATTGTGTGCGAAAGAATATGTTGCAATACAATAAATTTTCGCAAAGCCATTAATTCCAAAATGTTGTTTGAAAGCCTGTACTAACGTCACCAATACAAAAAAAAGAGGTGTTTGAACTAAAAAAAAATACATATATATATATATATTGGTTCTTCCGAAATAAACCACAGTGCAGTTTTCTAGACCCACTATACTATGGAGCATACCTATGCCTTTAATTGTTATGTTATCAAATAAACCCCAGAAAAGACAACCTGTGTCTTCAAGTTATTTAACCAACGAACAATCTTCGCTGTCATGTAAATTATTGCTGTATCTAGAAAAGAAGCAATAATTAATTTTAATCTCAATTTGGTTTTTATGTGTAAGAGATATATACAAGAAGATAAAGTATTGTAATCGTTCCAAAAAATTTGAAGTCAAGAATTTGACAAGTTTTCAGAAAACTCTTGAGTTTGAAAAACAAAATTTTGAAATTATGGTTGTTTTCTGTCTGTGGACGCAACAACTCAATAATGGTTATTAGCCATTAATCCCAAAATGGTGTATGAAATCCTATGCCACAAAAGAAATAGTGTTTGAACTCAAAAAAATAACATTTTGATTTTTTTCTTATATAATAGGTAAATATCTGGCGAGAAAGTATTTTATAAAAAAAAGTATCAAAAGTATTTTAAAAAATCTAACTCAAGATTTTGGCGATATTTCCCTGATAATCCTGAGTTCGAAAAACAGATTTTTGTAATTATGTTTGCTGTTTGTCCGAGAACACGACAACTCAAGAATGTTTACAAATCACGTGGTTCAAATTTTGTAAGTGGTCTTAAATACTAAATTTGTGGATTTCTGTTAAGTTTTGATTAATTTATTGACACGAAAGGGGTCTATCTGATTGCAAGTGTGCAGATAGCTACAAAATGTAGAAAGCGAGTTGGACAAAAGTTGCCACTCTGTTTTAGCGTCTTCAGTGTAGATTCGTATCAAATTTTGTACCAAATCCATCTTCCATCGATTTGCATAACTTACTTTCGATGGTTTTTAAAAATCATTTGAAGTTGTCGAATTTTTCAAAAAGCTGCTACGTTTGAAAATCATTTGAATTTTTCCTTTTAATTAAAAATAAAATTATTGGTAATAAAAGTGTTTTGTTTATAATATAATGTTGAATATAATTTTATAATATTTTACCTAAAAGGAAATTTACATTAATAATTTTATGTATTGGGAAAAACAAAACAGCAAATAAAGTCCGGTCAAGTCCATTTTATTTATTGATCGAGATGGAGATAGTTACAACAGCATTATACACATCGTTTTTAAACTTTTAATTTGAACGGAAACACAAGTGTCAACGATCAGTTGGCGTTACGCACATGTCTGACTTTCCTACGCCAGTTGGGATAACGCAATGCAGATTAGAAATTTTTTATTCCCTTTATTCTTTATTTCTTTTAATTTAAAAGTACTTCAGAATGAATCCGAAAGATCATTTCATCAACAACATTTGATTTTAAATACATCTAACAGTAAGAAAATAAACAGAATCGTTTGAAATAATCGATCGAAATTCTGCTTAGCCTTACCTCACTTCTGTTGGGGGAAAAACCTAGAGCCTTGCTAATCTTTGATGCGATTTGGCCCCAGCTTTTTAATGCGAAAGTTAGTTTTTAATTAATAAAAAATGAACCACTTAATAAATCGGAATAAACAGCAGCCTATGTTCTATTCCTGACTATAATCTATTTCTGCGCTGGCGTTAAGTTCTGGCGTGATTGAGTAACATCCATCCAAACTTTCACATTTATACCATTATTATAGATTACATTTACTCCTATACGAAAGTACAGTGTCAAATGATAATTTCTTTTAATAGAGAGACTCAAAATTTTTAATGAATATTGCATTTTAGATGCCACATTTAAGTACAAAATTTTATCAATCCAGTTATTTGTTTTGCAGTTATTGAGTTCACTTGTGCTCAAACATCTGGACAGGCTTCAAAATGTTTTTGAGTTATTGTGTTCATAGACGGACAGACAGGTGGACATAATTCCAAATATATATTTTTCAAACTGAGGCTTGTCTGACGCTTGAAGATTCGTCAAAATCTTGAGTTCTAATTTTTTAACGATATGTTATTTTATTTACACTTTTTATGTAAAAAGAGACATTTTTAATGCCTTGCTAAAATTGCTCCTATCAGAAAATTACATTTTATTTGAATAAAAAAATGAAGAAATTGGGACACATCCATGATTATAGATAATCTGCTCGATAAAAAATATTACAATAATTAAATTTATTAATTAGTCGTTATATTGCGTAAAAGTAAATTTAAAAACCCAAAAAGAGCTTTCATTTAAAAAGGCAAAAATCTGAAAAACAACTATTTTTAAACGTAAAACCAAATTCAAAGAAAAAAAATTAAATTTATGGCGTCAATTAGTCCTAATATAGTCTTAAATATTACTGTAAATACAAATGTGACAAGCCATTCGGACCGACGATTCATCTAAATTTATTTCTGCCTGTTTAAAACTAGACATGGAAGCACCGAGGCGAACAATAAAAATGAAATAAGAATTCTAAATGCGTTCGAAAATAAGATTGGCGCCATTTTGAAATTTTGTTCACGTAGATTCAATGTCACAAAGGCAGCCATAAATTATAAAGACAGTTGCTTCTGTCCTATTGTATCATAGTTCTTCTCATTAACGTGGATTATTATTCGTATGGTTTAAATTCTAAGACCACTTAAATTTAAATGAAGCTTCTGTTTGTTGTGAGAAATAAAGCTGTAATAGATTAAACTTTACTTCTTTTAAGTGTTTAATTTCTAGTCTTGCGTATAAAAATGTATTACTAAATATTTTTTTAACATGTCTTCTTTCAAAAAATGTACAAATGATTAAGCTCAACTTTCAGAGCTTGTTCAAAATGCGCATTAATTTTTGAATAAGTCTGCACGATGATGGAACTCCATCATTGCGATATATCGTTTAACACATATCGATATTTTTCGATATATCGTGATATTATTATTTATTTATAGATATTATAAATTATAAATAGCATCTCTTAACATATTGACTGATCAGAACGATTCCAAATAAAAAAAAGTTTCTATTGAAATAATAAAAATATTTGTTTTCTTTTGACTAACAGTAGTTAGGAAATACTTGTGTTAAAACCCTTTTAATAAATGCCAAAGCAATATCTGCATGTCATAATTTATAACATTGCGTTTAAAACAAGTATTTTTATATATAATAAAAGCTCCTTGTTCGCACTTCCTTCATTCGCATTTTCACTATTCGCGGATTTAAAAAATGCTACCCAATTCCTATATTCGCGGCTAAAAATTTCTTTATTCGCGGATCTAATATGTACATACATGACAATAAAAGGATTCCAATAGGTATCCAACCCAATATTCTTTGTAAATGCCGTCAAATGGACTAATAAAAAAAGTAAAATGCATCTTATTACAACTTTGCCTATAGTATGTTGTTAAATGCAAACTGCAAACATAGCCGATATCGCGAATGAAATAGGACGAGACGGGTTCGAACAGATAGAATCAAGTGACATTCAGGAATTGCTTGAATCGCAGGGTGAAGATCTGACTGAAACCGACTTAGAGGAAATGTTAAATTCACAGCCCATTGAAGAAGAGGCTTCAACAAGCACTGGAAACGTGGCATTTAATTTGAAAAATCTCAGTGAAGATGTAAGAATGGCAGATGAGCTTTGCTATTTCTTTATGAACATTGATCCGTCTATGGAACGAAGTCTTATTTTTAAGAAGCAAATTGCTAATGCGACTGCTGCGTATCCGTCAGAATTGGAGGAGTTTTAAAAACTGCCAAGCAAGAGAAAATGACAAAATTTTTAAAACCACTCCCTAAGCCTTTAGATAATTAATCAAAATGTTCAAAAACTTCAATTAAATTGATTTTTTTATATTTTTGTTTTTATTTTGTAACCTAGGAACGTATCCCCTATAATCCCATATAAATGATCATTCCGTATTCACGGTTTCTGTATTCGCGGCATATTTATGGAACATATACCCCGTGAATAAAGAGCTTTACTGTATTAGAATATGGCAGCATTTAAATACTAACAAAAATTCTGTATGAAGGTCAGTAAGGATGAATAGCAACAAAACGGAAACACTTATCAAAAAGGAAATCGAAAGCTTAAATTGATTGTTAATATCGATTTATTGCATCGCGATTTATCGTGGACCATTAGCGGAGGTATACGGAATATCTTTCTTTCTTATCCTTTTTTTTTATGCGAGTGCGTTTAAGTGCGAAACTGCGAGCTGCAAATAAAATGTGGATTTAATTATGTTTGCTTTTACTTCAGAAGATGAATATTTAGCGATTAATTAGAGGACAGCCTGCAATCTTCTGATAACCGCAATTATTTTACCATAATGGCATCATTCAAATTAGACAACAGAAAATAGTTTATTCCAAAATGACATGATTAAAACAAGTACTTTTATATACAAGAATATGACAGTATTTATAAAAATATTAACAAAAATTATCTATGTGGGAGAAAAGGAATTAAGGGTAACAAAAATAAACACTACATGATAACCAAAATGAAATCAAAAACGCAAATTTACTCCGTCTATCGATTTATTATATCGTGATTTATCGTGAACTATTATTCATTATGATATTTTCGATTCGTCGATATTTTTCAACAATTGGCCTAATTTTTTTTTCTTTTTTCCCCCCTTTCTTTCTTTCTTTCTTTTTCGATAATTCGAAAATTAGCGCAGCCGTACTTCTAAATATTAATAGATTTTAAAAAAATCTAGTGGGAAAACCATATTCCATACTGCTGTTATATTGACTGGACCACACTTACCTTCACTCTAAGCCATATACGCCATTTTGACATGCGCAATGTAAATAAACTAAAACTCAGAAAGAATCATATCATTTCATTGACAAGGATGTCAACTTTTCATCTAATTCTATTCCGCGTAATTATTTATCTTTCTTATTTTTTTAATCGTTTAAGAGGGAGGAGAAGGAAGTGAACTGCTAAACACATCCGTGAGGTCTACAAATCCAGTGTTGAATGAATAATGAGATTCGAATGGAAGGTTAACTTGATGGATGGTTTAGTTTAATGAGTTTTTTGAAATCTTATCAAGAGGGTGGGGAAGTTATCAGTTTTGTTTTTGTAAACTGATACCTTTTCTGATAGGATAACTTCTTTTTTAGCGGGAATGCCGAGAACTTTTAATCGTTTCGCAATGACATCAGCTTATTGGCGGCTTAAATTGTCAAATTCTGGAATAGCAATTCTAGTTACTTGATTTTTTTCTCGCTTTTTGTTTTTTAGCGAATTTTTTTAAATCAAAAGATATTTTTTGAGTCCATATTCATGTTTGCCAACTTTTTTACATGCCGTGAGTTGTCTGGCTTGTGTTATATGAATTTGTAATGAAACCAAAGTAATAATTAATTTAAAAAATTGCCTTGGTTAGACTTCAGTTATTCAAGTGCCTTTAACGCTTTTAAGTGAACTGAAATGCAATAAATATCTCAAATAGGGTCTATCGTTTTATTTGGGTTAAATTAATTAGAATTTTAAAGAATTGAATGATACTTAAAGAAAACGTACGATTTTGAAACTAAGGCGTACACTGTTACTTAAGGATTATAATGCCCAGATAGTAAATAAGGCTTGTCTTCGGGGGCAGAAGATAATATGTTCGAAACTGTAATCGAGTAATTGAACATTTTCTTATCACACACAAACCGAATTGACCCCCTGGCGATCTCAATCTGAAATTCGACTAAGATTTACTATTTTTGTTAGGAAAATTTTGCATTAGGGTACTAAATTCATTTGTATCTCGAACTCTATTCTAAAAGGATGCAATGCATTTTGAACCTGCTTTTGTGCGCCTTTATTTAAAGTACATTGCTTCATTTGGCATTAAACATATAAGTTATTTTTTGGCATGGTATCTGGCATTTATTTGGTCCGATGTGCAAACGTAATATTTAAGACATGGTATCAATACGTATCATTGTGCTTGTAATATGGTTCGGTGGTGATATCGGGTCCTGTAACGACCGTCTTCGCACAAATGTTTCATCGTGTCTGTCAATAATTCATAATACGTTTCATTTTATTTCCTCAATAAATATTTAAATAGATACTGAGTGTATGCGTCTAATGATCGGCTGGCCTTTTATCAAATGTTCTATATTCCCATTTGGGCATGATGTCTGGTGTTCTGTAATATTCGCATCAAAATGTCACGGGAACTATAAAAACAATGGTAAAAGGATGAGTTTAGTTTCCAAGTAAAGACAGAGAGAAAAGTTGAGTGAATTATCTGTTTGATGAGGGTGGAGGATTGATCTCGATTAAGTTTTGTGTGAACTCGCTGGAGATACAGCGAAGTATGCAATTGCAGTTGTTTAGTGACGGTTTGCGTCTTGTATTGATAAATTCTGCTAACATTGTTACGTGTTTATTTTTCTATTGTTTTTCTGTGCATTCTGATCGTATAATGCATCCATATCTTTTATTGAGATTGTTTGTTTTTTCACAACACACCAGCCAGACAGATTTCTCTCACATTCACGCGGGTGTATAGTCAGATTTCATACAAACGGAGAAATACAATAATTATGAATATCCTGAATAATAGGAATAATTATTACAATA
>JAPMOQ010023868.1:411731-442108 GCA_026543055.1 Argiope trifasciata | reverse complement strand
TGAATATCCTGAATAATAGGAATAATTATTACAATAATTATGAATATACAAAATAATAGGAATAATTTTTACAATAATTAGGAATATCCCGAATAATATGAATAGTTATTCATCCCGAATAATATGAATACTTATTACAATAATTATGAATATCCAGGATAATATGAATAATTATTGCAATAATTATGAATATCCCGAATAATATGAATAGTTATTAACAATAATCATGAGTATCCAGAACAATATGAATAATTATTACAATAATTAGAAATATCTAGAATAACATGAATAATTTTTACAATAATTATGAATAGCCGGAATAATATGAATAATTATTACAACAATTTTGAATATCCAGAAAACTTCGGCTGAATTTTTCTGGATATGAGTAATTACTCATTTATCTACAATGTTTCTTTTTTTGAATTATTCTGTTCACCAGACAGACCAAAGTAATTTCAAAACAATATTTTTGATAGCATGGAGATCTAGAACATGAATATTAATCAATATCTCGAGGACGCAGTTTCGGCACTTTTTCTTTGTATTCTTCGTATACAAGGAAGTAAAAATGTAATTGTTTGAAAAGAAAAACTACAGGCTAATTCGACTATTTTTTTTTTCAACTTGTCGTTATTAATTTATTACAGCTAAGTTATTTCTTCTGCGCTTCCAAATCTTATCCGATTTTCCCTACCGAGCCTTTTTATCTGATCGCACATGAAAAATGAACGAGCTTTCGCTCATAATCGGGGTAGAATAAATAAATGTATTATGTGATGTTCGCGCATACAGTCAGAGTAATTATGATGCCACCCTCCGAGTATTTCAGTGCCTTGTTACGGCTGTAATAGATGAGACTTCGGCGAGATATGAATTCTTAAACGTATCAGTGCATGGAACGAGATAAAACTCACTGACTTAGAAAAACACTTTCTTGAGGTAATTAAAAATAATCAGATAGTAGCATAGATAAAACGTACTATAAACTGCCTTCAGTCATGTTTTTTTTTTCTTTCTATGGTTTTCGCAAGGACGCGAGCAAGTTTTGGACTTCAGCAATTAATCCTCAAATTAAAGAAAAAAAGTGATTCTGAAAATATTTTTTTTTCCCCTTTCAAAAAGTGGAAAAAAGTTTGATTGTCTATCTTTTCATGTACGAAGTATACTTAGATAAAATGTATCAATTGGCAAATAATTTGACAAATTGATCATTTTTCCGCTTGTCAAAAAGTGGACCAAACTCACAAACATCTTTGGTGAGAGGGTTCCGATGAGTTCGGATTGTCAAGTTAACCTTACAATTTCACATTTTAACTGAACGTCTCAAATTTAATTTTTATCGAATGCACTTCTTTAATTCGTTATCATTGAATTTGCATGAAATTGTTAAAGAATAACCTCAAACGTGATGTTTTCAGATTTTTAAGAGCTATTAAATTTATTGATTTTATATAAATTTCATTATTTAAGGAAAACATTTGTTTTAACCATAGATTTTATCTTATTGAAGCTTCGAGTATTTCTTACGAGTACTTCTTTGAACAAAACTTCTTATCAATTTTTAGCCTGGAGGAGATAATTTTAATGATGTAGTGATATTCAAACCATATGTATTGGCGCAGCATGGCCTATTGTGGCTCTTACGTCATAAAACTATAGATTAACCAACCAACCATCAAAAAGTAGAAAAAAGGTTGATTTTCTATCTTTTCATATACGGAATATGCTTATATAAACTGTATTAATTGGCAAATAATTTGACAAATTGTTTTAGTGCTCACTTCATAAAGTTTGGAAATCATATTGTCTGTCTGTTTATCTGTCTGTGCACAAAATAAATGAAAAATACATCAAGTAATTCGCATGAAATCTGACATAATGTTTTTTGCATTAAAATTTATTGGAATGAAGAAACAGATTACCTAGACTAAAGCCGTCAGCATAAAATCTGTCCATCCCCGCCCTCCCCAACTCTTTCTTAATGAATGTGATGGAAAAACGTAAATAGACTGATAAATAAAATTTATCGTAGTTTTATCCTTGGAATAGTAATCTGCATTAAAACTTGGATACTGTCTTTCTACTTTCATGAGCATTTTAAGGCATTTTATTTATCAATCTATATACGTTTTTCCATTATAATCATTAATAAGAAGTGGGGGAGGGCGAGGATGGACAGATTGCCTGCTTATGGCTTTACTCCATGCAATCTTTTAGTCTAAGCAAATTTATAAATGCAATTTAGTACTCGTAGTTCCTAAAGTGTCAATTCGTATCTAATTTTAAAGAAAATCTATTATCAGGCTGATTTATTTGGTCCGATTATTCATATGCTTATAAACATGACGCATTGACTTAAATAAGATACGTGATCCTGTTATTAAAATTGTAGTTATGTATCAAATTTTGTCTTTAATCGGTCGTCATCAAGGTATTTAAGGTATCCGACTATGTTCGAAGTAAAATTTCTGAAAAATTGGATTTCTTAAAAACTATTTAAAACTATGGTTTCCAGATGTATTATCAATTATAATACAAAATGTTATATATATTACAAAACTATTTGAAAATAAAATATATTTTGAGAAATAGGAAAATGTGTAGTAAATTTCAATGAAATTGAACCAAAACGGTTCACACTTTACACATAATTGTAATGCAGCAATCTTATTTTACTTTGCACACAAGTTATAGAATATGAAGATGACTGAAATGAACCAAAATCTAAGAAAACTCTTGAGATACAAAGAAATCATGGGTACAAATATCCGTATATATGCATTTTTTCATGAATTCACGACTTAATTTTTCTAAAAACGCCTATAAATGAAAAAGTATTTCATCAACAATCAAACTTTTGGTTCATTTCATTGCCTATATTATTTAAAACACAAGCTGAAATTTTTATGTAAATACCTCTATTCGTTTTTAAGATGTCATGTTAATGGTGTAGAATTTTTATGAAAATCAACAAAGTTTTGAGAAAATTGAAAGACAAATTTTTAGCTGAAAAAATATGTAACCCTTAATGATAGATGAGGCCTTCCTTTTCCTAGAAAATAGAATCGTTTTGGAAAGAGGAAAGTCTGAACTACAAGAAATAACAATTAAAAAAATTCGCCAGTATAGTCGATACTCAGCGTATCGACTATAGCGTAGTCGGATACCTCAAGATGCATATTCTGTTTCCTTTACTACATTGCTAAGCACACAATGTCTATATATGAAAGTTAATTAATGGGAATTATCACTCCATCCAGTAGTCCAAAGTTACTGCCCAGTTGAAAATCTCCTTTTGCTTGGCTTAGTTTAGTTTACTTATATTAACGTCCCGTTATAAAGCAAAACTAGGGCTATTTGGGGCCGAACCTCGTCATTTTGAACTGCGGTCAGATGATGAGGACGGCACCTGAGCTGTCACACCCCGTTCCCAGCTTCTACGCCAGCGGGAAGACGTTTGGACGCGATGGATTTAGCATGCACCAGGCCAGCTTACACCATAGGTTTTCGGTGGAATAGGGTCTCGAACCTGAGACCCTTTGGTTCCGAAACCGAGGCTATACCACTGGGCAGACACGGCCCCCACTATTGCTTGACAGCAAACTTGTAAATATTTATCAGTTATTTTTATAAAATTCCAGAGTTGCGTTTTATTTTTATTTATATAGATTAGCTGGTACCCTGATCGTTGCTGCCGCAGAAGAAATAATTTTGAAAATATCATTTGAAATTTAAAATAACTGTCTTGTTTCATTAGGAATGATAGAAAGAATGGTATCTATTTTCGAATAAAATAAGAATAATACTTATTTTATTCGGAAATGAATAGATTCATTGATATTGAAAGCTATATAAAGGAGAAGCGTAGATAATATTCATTCTATTTTATTAACTATACTATTCAAGATTTTAGGGTTGGAATTTTTTTGTTTTGTTTTGTTTTTCCATCTTCAGCAGAAACGAATAAGTGCAAGAAATAAATATTCAAAGTTTCATCGCCATCGGATGAGCGATACGGCACTACATAAGAGACATACACACAAACATTCATTTTTCTTTATATACAATTATGGAAAAAAAAAATCCCAACACCAAGAAAAAATTATTGTACAGTAATGAAATTTTAGGAATACATTTGTCTAGGTAACATATTTAATTGATTAAAGTTTGAAGGTCACAGGTAGAGCCATTTCAAATGTGAAATGTTGGTACATTATTAACCGGTGTAACTGCCAGAATTTTGAATGCAAGCATGCAAACGTGCATCCATTGTGTCGTACAGGTGTCGGATATCAGTTTGTGGGATGGAGTTCAATGCCTGTTGCACTTGGGCGGTCAATGCAGGGACGGTTAATGCTGGTTGTGGATGACGCTGGAGTTGTCGTCCAATGATGTCCCATACGTGCTCGATTGGAGAAAGATCTGGTGATCTAGCAGGCCAAGGCAACATGTCGACACTCTGTAGAGCATGTTGGGTTACAACAGCGGTATTGGGGCGAGCGTTATCCTGTTGGAAAACACCCCCTTGAATGCTGTTCATGAATGGCAGCACAACAGGTTATATCACTAGACTGACGTACAAATTTGCAGTCAGGGTGCATGGGATAACCACGAGAGAGCTCCTGCTGTCATACGAAATTGCTCCCCAAACCATAACTCCAGGAGTAAGCCCTGTGTGTCTAGGCCGCAGACAGGTCACTAGCAGGCGTTCACCTAGCCTCCATCTAACCAACAAACGGCTATCACTGCGACCAAGGCAGAACCGGCTTTCATCAGAAAACACAACAGATCTCCACTCCGTCCTCCAATGAGCTCTAGCTTGACACCACTCACGTCGCAAACGGCAGTGGTTTGGAGTCAGTGGAATGCACTGTACAGGGTGTCTGGCTCGGAGCTGTCCTTGAAGTAACCGATTTGTAACAGTTCTTTGTGTCACTTTGGGGCCCACTACAATTCGAATTTCAGCTGCAGACGCAGTACGATTAGCCACAGCCATACGCCGAATACGACGGTCTTCCCTCTCAGTAGTACCACGTGGCCGACCGGAACCTGGTCTTCTTGAGGCAGTACCTTCCCTTGACCACTGCCGCCAATACTCATGCACAGTGGATACATTCCTGCCAAGTCTTTCAGCAATATCGCGGAAAGAAAACCCACCTTCTCATAGCCCTACAACACGACCTCGTTCAAACTGAGTGGGCTGTTGATAATGCCTTCTTCGTCTTCTCAGAGGCATCCTTGACTAATATTAACCCACTACGTCAAATCTCACGTGTAAATAACGATCACGAACCTTACAGCGCTTATTTAAAGCAAACCTCATTTGCATGTTCATAGTGTCGCTACTACCGCCACACTTACGCGCGTAGCTCGAAATTTGAATCGACGTCATCTTTCAGATGTATAAACACGCCTACCAAATTTCGTTTGTCTAGCACAGCTCCTTCCTAGTGTTGGGATTTTTTTCCATCAGTGTAGATGACATAATTGTACTCTGCCTGTAACCATCCAGTAAGTGCAAGCAATCGGATGAGCGATGAAAAATAATATGAGAGACATACAGACAAACATTTATTTTTATTGATATAAATATTTTCTGCTGTTATTTTTATTAGAAATGCTGTTGCAAAAATTGAAAATTATTTGAATTTATTGCTAAGGTATTTATTATTACATTATCTGCGAATGATATATACTTTAACATATTGTTCTTCTTCTTTCAGGTTGTAAAGTCGCTTGTCACAAGGAATGCGAGATGAAGGTAGGGTTTTATTTATTTTTTCAATGCTTATTCATGATTTGCTAGAATTGCTGTTCGTCTCAGCATCCTGAAACGATCATTCGACGATTCTATCTCACTGAAGGGTGAGACGCGGAAGAATGAGTGCATTTCCGGAATTCTTCGTCAATCTTTGACCTTGATTCCCGTCCTATTAGACACTTTTCGTTAACTTTATGTATTTATTTTTCATAATTATGTGAGTATCGTGTCATTTTTGACCCATTACTTTATTTCAATTCAGTCTGCAAGTAATTCAAGTTTATTTTATTGTTAAGTGTAAACATCTCCACCTTTTAACTTTTTTCTCACCCATATTTCGATGAATTAAATCCATCCTAACGCATGCGCAAAAGCGCGGAAGTTTTAGAATCAGTTACCAAATAATATACTTAAGATATATTATTTGCTAACTGAACAATGTAATAAATATATGCAAATATACATATGCATAAATATATGTAACATTTTTTATATTGAGTTAACTATGGTTGCGAATGAATATACTTTCTATTTTATTTATTCGAACATTTAGAAATTTTGTTTTAGTTAAAATTTCGATTTAAAAAAAAATTTCCTTTCAATTTAGATAAATTTTACTGTTACTCTCAAGTTTTGTTTAAACTTTTTTATATTAATTTCTTTGCGTAATCTGGCTTTTAGATAATGTTCCTCTGTTTACGGAAATAAGAGTAAATTAATTTCAACAAAAGTTGCTTTGTGGAACATAAAATAGATTAGATAAAAGGATAAAATTAATTTAGGAAATATCTTAAACAGATTACAGATCAAAAGTATTTCTTATTAAAAAAATATTTATTAATAATTCATTTTATGTGAAAATTATTGTTCTTTACCATGTAGACATTTGGATGCCTATTTTAAATTTGTATACATTTGGTTCAAATATCATTAAATAAATTCGGATAATTTAATTTCAGATATTTTTCGTACTTTATCTAAATAAAAATGGTTAGTTTTGTGAAACCAAACATACTTTCGAAAATTTAAAAATTGTTCATCTCTTGTTTGGAATATTTTAAGGAGATATTATTTAATTTATATAAAGAATATATCTCCTGAATATTCTTTATTATATCTCCTAAATATTCCATTATTTGTATATTAATATTAATTAAATAGTATTTTAGTATTCATAATTATTTTCCTTTTGGTCCTGTAATCGCTCGATTTTTTTTAATAAAAAATAGAATATTCTCTATTTTAGAAATAGATTATTGTTAAATTGGATTAGTTCGTTTTTTGATTGAAACTTCGAAATTAATTAAATAATATAATAACCAATTTATAAATTTTTTCTACAAAGATAATTTTTTTGTCTTCTTAATAAAATATTTCTTATTCCATGGCTTTTATGTATTATTTCATCTGTGGTATAAAAACGTATAAAAAGTTTGAAAAACTTCAAATGTAAAAGTTTTGAAGTTACGAAATTGAATTTGAAGCAACAGTTGCAGATTACACATCTTTTCAAACTGCAAATTTTTTTCCAATATTAAGGGGAAACCTTCACCTAGACCTTCACTCTTCGCAAACCACAAATTGACTACCTCGACACACACACAAAAAAAATCTAAATGAACTGGTAGGAACTTTGGTTGAATCCTATGGGCCATCACCGGCCACGGTACAAACCTTCCCTGAGAAAGTACGTCCCTTCATCGATGGGAGGAGTCAGACAACCACCTTTTCCTGTACCCACTGAAGTGGGGAGACCAATCACGGTACCGGAAGTTTTCCATCCTCAATTTCGAGGTCTGCACCCCTGTAATAGAGTTTCATTGTTTGTTTTTTTTATTTGTTTGTTTGTTTTGTAAACAAAATTGGACGAAGTTCGAACGCCTGAATTCTATGAACATTGTCCTTCAAATTCGGAAACATTTTTAAATTTACTGTGTGAAATTATTTCAGTGTTTCGAATTTATCTATGTTATTATTGAGTCATTAATATTTAATTCATTTCTTATGATTTCAATCTACGCCAATGCGCCTTGGATCAGTTTTTAAAAAAATAACCACTAAAAAGATTTAATACAATACTATTTTCTACTTAAATAGGAAATAGTATTTGCAAAGAGATGCATTGTGAATTGAGAATAAAATATGAATTACTAATCACAATCTTTTTCTATATCTTTGGAATCAAATCTGCCAATTTCTGAAACTTTAATGGGTTTTTTTTTTATACCCTTCTCTAAATGAACAGGGAATTCCTTTTTTTTTCTGATGGCGTGAATTTTGCGTCCACCTGCGCATTAACTTTAGTCCAAACATCTGTTTTCCCAAGGCGTGTGAAACTGCTGAGCAAACTCGTCAAACTTTTAAAAGTAATCGTTTGCATAATCTGCGCGTTTACTTTCGCATGTGTTTGCATTGTGCTGTTTTATTTCTTCCATTTTTATCTTTGTGCTGTCTCGCGTTTGAAGCCACTTCCTGTATTTGTACGCATTGCAAATTATTATTTGATGAAAATCCCGAATGAAATCGTTATAAAAATTTGAATATACTTAAGAAGAAAAATTCATATATAAGAAATATGCTAAGAGGAAGCATTATAATCCTCAACAATCTTTATAAATCTCCTAATTTCAAATTTTTCTTCGTCAGTTAAATACTCTTTTGTAATTATATCTTATCTGTGAACACGATAATTCGAAACCACTTTCAGCCTAATGGATTAAATATGGTGTATAGTTTTGATATCAAATTTGTCTATATCTGCTAAAATGAAATCAGTTCTGAAAAATCTATCTGTTTATGTGCGCTACAAAAGTATGAAGAGGCAGATGAATAAAATTTTTCACGTATTGTATAGGGTAGCCTCAGAATAACTTTCCCTGTTTGGTGGCATCTACGGCAACCATTATCATTCTTAGTCTTTCTAAATATGTGCTTTAAATTTTATAATATAAATTTTTATTAAAATTATCGCAATTCTTTATTCTTTAAAAACATATTGTTCTATCTATACAATATATTTCAAGCTAGAAAAGAATGTTACATCCGCAAGAGCATGTCTGCTTTAGATATTTTATTCTTGGCGAACTAGAAATGCTTGTGGTGACAACTAAGAAACCAGTAACAGCCAATAGACAGGAACGTACGTTTTTGCCGAATGGTTAAGTTAATGACTGACTGACTTTAATATAATTCTGACTAGAATGTAAGAAACAATTACGAGGATTTTCGTTTATTTTTTAATTCTTTATTCTTTAAAAACACATTGTTCTATCTATAGAAGATATTTCATGCTGAAAAAGGATGTTACATCACCAAGAGCTTACCTACCTTAGATATTTTATTCTTGGAGAGCAAGGATTGCGTAAAATGCCAGGAAAAATGCCTTCATTTCCAAATGTTTGGATAATGATGATGAAAACTGCTAAAAACAACTTGCTCAAAATCGTTTTCTGCCGAAACAATTGCCTTACTTCAGACACTAAGACGAAAACCCTTTTTCAGAAGTATAAAGCTTTAAATATCAACCCAAATATCTTCCTTTTCTTAGTGATAAAAATAACCCCCCTGGTTTGTTCCTTGAAAAGTATCCGAAGAATCCTTCCACCAAACTGACCTAGATACTGTTTTCCCTCACTTTCTGACAAAAACTGTTGCCCAATTACCTTATGCAATACTCTCGGGAAAAAGCACCTGCACAGCCTCATCGGTGTTTATATTTGCATACCGTTCGTTCTCTGCTGGCTGGAACCGCAATCTCTCAATCGTCGCCGACTCAGTCAAGGTTCTTTTCCGTGTTAACTTGCTCTCATGTGTGCGCAAGGATGCGGAAGTTGACCACGGCGCGAGTGCGTTCAGTAAATCAACACCGACCGTATCATCCACCTCGCTAATGGCAGATGTTGCTGGCATGATCTGTGTGCGACTCATGACTGTTTTTATGGCATTTTTAGGGGTTTCCCTTTCTTGTAAAAGCGTGATAATACGATTTGCTTTGTTGAAAAACGGAATAATATTTTTTTATTTTTTATTGTTCAATAATTAGATGTACAACTTTGCTTTCGTCATTTTTTCTCAAAATGCGAAGCTTTAAGGTGGGCTCACACGAAGCTAACTATTGTGAGCAATCATTGCTTCTCTGCCGTTGTCCCGCCATTGTTTTAGTGTGAATAGTTGAGACAACATTTGTCCCGATGGGACAATTATTTGCCATTGTCCCATTGTGATCACGTGATTTTCTGGAAGTAGGCGTGATCTTCTATTGCAGGCAATAATAATCCTCGTGTGAACCCTCCTGTAATCTATCACACGGCGAAATGTCGTCCGCATTTTTCTTTAGCAAACGACAACTAAAGTGATGTCACTTGTGTGACGTTACTGTCGAAGTTTCACCTGATTGGTTGAATTTCGTTTGCAGACAATATTTCCGTCACTATTTCACACTTTCAAGCTGGTTAGAAAAAGTTGTCGATGACGAAAAACTTGCTTGACCGGTTAAACTTGCTTGCCTTTATTCTTAAAAAGTGATTACTTATTCTTAATCCATTGTACTGCTATTCGCTAGCTTTATATTTTCATCGTTGGCGTCTTGGCATAGGGGTAGCGTGTCTTCCTTGTGTTCTGGGAGTCTCGGGTTCGAGTCCCGGTTCGGGTATAGTTGTTATTTTGTGTTCTGTCTGTGAGTTGTGTGAATGTGTCCCCCTGTAAAAAGGGGTTGCGCAAGCGAATGTGAAGCATGAAGTAGCTAGCCTCGGCCCTATTTGGCGCTACTGAAAAACAAGGGCCGCCGGTTTAGGCTTAAACTCGCTGACAGCGGGCTTGTCAATGACCTGTGCCAGTTGGAAACAAAAACATATTTTCACAACTTTTTAGTATGTGACGGGGGGGTGGCCTGATGGTAAGGTCTCGGCTTCCGAACCGAAGGGTTTCATAATATTCATATTTTATGTACTGTCGCACCATTCATCCTATTTCGATAAAACATTGCCAAATTATTGATTTACTGCACTTAATATTATTTTTTTCGACGACAGCAATGCACCGGGTACCAGCTAGTATTATTATATATTTTATATAAGTATTTAATAAATCAGACATTTTGCATTTTAAAGATTATTTATTGCAAAAACTTGAATAATGCTTTAGAGAATGATCTATGGTAAAGCATATTCCCTAGTGCAATGGTGTTCGGCACGATTTGCAGCAATATCTTTTTTTTAAGACATTAAGGACACCTCACGAGTTCTCTCGTGTTTCGCTTCCCATCTGTTACAGACCGCTCACGAGTTTTCTTGTGTTGAGGGCCCCGTCTGTTATTGCTTCATAAATAATAAAGTTTTGAAGTTTGTTTCAAGTTTGTCCAAACACGTGCTATTCCAGGGTTATGACTAATATATTCCTTTGCTGTCTTTAATGTATTAGATATATGCATTGGTTTAGGCGAAAAATAGGGAAACGTAATATCTCGTGACCACAAACCGAGAAATCTCGTAACCTGTACGCAATGTATTAACTAGAAAATTAGCATTTGACATGTAATAGCAAATTTTTCCTTGAATGTCAAATTAATTGGGAAAAACGAATTTTGAAATCTCCATCATTTCTTTATTCTAAGAACAATACTTTTGAATTTAAGAACAACTGAAAGAAAAAAAAAAGAAGGGAAAAAAATCATCAACATTTTCCACCATATGAATACGAAAACCAATCTAGTGTAAGATTTCTAAAACGATATATTTCAAAGTAACGAGTATTGTTAGATTCTATCTCGTGAATGTCTATACCTGGATGATTAATAATAGTAGAAAGTAAGCTTTTCATATTATCATTTTTAATAGAGGATTTTTAAATATCTTTTGTGTTATCGTGAATTATTTAAATTTATGCGTTATTTATTACTCTCCGCATACACACAAAGAATAATAGAAATAAAGGCGTATGTAGTGATAGTTGATAAATTGAGTTGTTTCTGAGTACGTGACTTATAAAATATAATCTTTAAGACTCATCAGCGGATTTTAAACGAAAATGAAAAATATAATTATATTTTTCTGGGGGAAAACTTTTAACTGGTTTTGATGTAAATACGGTGTTATTCTTTATACATTTCTTTTTTCGCTTTAAGAAATTAAATGAAATCAGCAGGAGTGGTATCTCCGAAACTTTCTGGAATACTCCCTGATTGTGAAAGATTGCATGTATTTCCTGAAAATTGAATTGGGCTTTCTCCCATATTTTCCTGTTGTAACCATACATGCTTCGCAGTATTGCAGCATGGAATTTGTGCCAATAAATACCATTAACCTCTTTGTTGTCCATAACGTGTATAGCGCGTTCAAGTGAAATTTCTGCAGGGCGACGTAACGCGTTTCAAGCATTCTTCTGCATTTTAAAACATTTAAAAGTTTAAAAAGCTAATATACTATAGCCTACAGAGTATATACACTAATAATATATACCAACATAATACTATATAGAGCAGAGATATATACTATATAGTATATACAAATATATACTAATTTGTAGAGAGAAAACAACACTACATGCGACGAAAAATAGACCGCTGGGGAGTGTTTTAATCCATACAGAGGAAACAAATCTGTACAGAGATATCTTACTAATATAGTTTAGTATACAGAGTATATACACTAATAATATATACCAATATAAAGCAATTAGTATACAGAAATACTAATTTGCACTGAGAAAACAACACTATGTGCGGTGAAAAATAGAGGACCGTTGGGGAATGTTCTAATGTATACAGAGGAAACAAATCTGTACTGAGATATTTTGCTAGTATATTATAGTATACATAGTATAATATATTGCTTTATAATACAATTAGTATACAGAGATATGTACTAATTTGTACTGAGAAAACAACATTACATGCGATGAAAAATAGAGAACTGCCGAGGAATGCTCTAATCTATACAGAGGAAACAAATCTGTACAGAAATATCTTACAAATATATTATATCATACAGAGTATATACACTAATAATGTATACCAATATAATACACTTATATACTAATTTGTGCAGAGAAGACAACACTACATGCGACAAAAAATTGAGGATGATTATATATATATACTAGATATAAAGTTTATATATATATATATAAACTTGCATAATTCAAAACTAATGAAGCCTCAATAAAAAAATTCAAAGTACGAAAAACTGGGCATAAAAGTGAATATGACAAGAACAATGCAAATGCTATATATTATATTATATAGTAGAAATGTAATATATTATATTTATAGAAATTTAATTTATTATACCTCAATGTATTACATTTAATTTATACAAAACAATTATAATAAATAAAATAATAATAACTATAATTAATGAATTAATGAATGAGATAATCATTTCAGTCAATAATAATTTGAATGGAAATAAAGTAATAATTGATTAAAATAATAATTTAATTCAATAATAGTTAAAGTAATAATTTAATTTATTTAATTTTAATATATTACACTTAATTATAAATAAAAATCTAATAAATAATAATAATTATAATCAATGAATTAATAAATGAAGAATAATTTCAGTCAATAATAATTTGAATATAAACAAAGTAATACATCGCAATTAATTTATACGGGGTCAAAATGTGAGAATTTTGTGTTGCCGAATTGATGAAATATTTTCTAGTAAAAGAAGAAATCGATTTTTTTAAAACAATTTAACTAAAACTTTTGAATTTGCCTGTTTGAATTCATAGAAATGAAATCAGATGAGCGATGATATTTAACATAATATTTGCTGAAAGTTAATTAGAACTGATAAAACTTCGAATAACTGTGAATTTGAATATAAAACTTTAAATTACGTGAATGCAATATTCTGAAAATCCTTTTAATCGCCCCCCCCTCACGTATCCATATCGTGAAGTTATTGTTTTATTGAACCTCTGTCAAGCATTGTAAATCCGGCTTGTCCTCTCATCTTCAAATCTTTTTTAATGGCTTCCGCATCCGATTGGATTCCTGTCGTTAAAAGTTCCAACTACTGGCAACAGGTTGATGCCGTTGCCTAGCAACGAAGTTCCGGACGAGACGGCGTCTTGGGGACGCGCTCTGTGGTCACATCACCATCCGATCCCGGGATGCGGAATTATCTCTGTGACTCAGATGGAATTTCCTCTTGCGTATCTTTCCCTGTTCCATATGCTGTGACCGCGCTTCGTCTCCCTGTAGCTGAAATAGGAGAAAAAGACAAGGAAGGAGGTATTTATTTGTAAGTCAATAAGAGCTACAAAGTTAATATATTATGCAGAAATTTTTTTAATGCGCAGTATCTGCATTGTTGCATGAATTAAATCTCAGTGTGTAAAAAAATGGATTGAATATGGATACGGAAAAGCTAAGGATGTCATAAGTGCTTAGGTGAAGGTGTTTGAATTTCCAGGGTGAATGTGATATTTTATTTATTTAGTTTTTTATTATGCTTCGCGGATAAAATCCACATTTTTCTGTTTGGATTTCAGTTTATAAAAATTATTTAAAGGTTTAGATTATTTGAATTCATGTTTATTTTTTTAATTAAATTTATTTTCATTTTTTATTAAATATTTTGTACTTTTAACATCTATTAACTTTATATAAGTTATATGTATTTTGAGTTCATAAAAGTTTGTAAAATAAAAAAAATGTTATTCTATAATAGATGATTGGAAAAATGAATTTTTTTTTTGTCTACGTTTTATTTCAAATTGATAAATTCAACATATTCAAATTTATATTTTAAAATTTGAATTCAAAATTGTGTTTTTTAATGGATGAAAGTTTATTATTCATAGTAGACCACTGAATTTGCACTTTATCTTAAGAAAAAAGTACATAGGCAGATATTCTGTAAATTGAAATTGCAGTTGCTTGAGTCACTCTTAAATTTCCTGAAAAATAATACTCAGTTTTATATTTTAAAATTTTCATTTAAAAGTTTGATTTTTTTCCTCTTTCTGCCTATTTTTTATTAAATCAACTAATGTGTCAAAAGACTCAATATCTTGAATTTTAAAAAAATTAAGAAACATAATAATTTGAATATATAAATAACCTAAATGTCGTTTGTCTTACTGTGGATTTACTGTTTCATTCCAAACTATTACAAGTGATTTAGTAAGTGCAATTGGCGTTCTGTGCAATATTTTTTTTTTTATTATTCGTTCTGTTCTCGTTAGTTGGCTACTCAATTTAAAATTACAAAACAACTACAAAAATATTAACTTTGCTGTGTCCTGAACATCCATACATTCTTTGACTAAACCTCTCTACTCACTGAAAGAAAGCATCTAAAATTTTTATGGACAAAAATATGAAATAAGTGGACCTAAATGGCAGCTCATACTAATATTATTCATCTATACTAATATTATAAATATGAAAGTTTGGATGGAGGGATGTTCGTTACTCAATCACGCCAGAACGACTGAACGGAATTGAATGAAATTTAGCACAACGATAGTTTATAGTCAGGAATAGAACATAGGCTACTTTTTATTCCGGTTCATTGAGTGTTTCATTTTTTATAAATTAAATACTAACTTTCGCGCCAAAAAGAGGAGGCCAAATCCCACCAAGGATGAGTAAGGCTGCAATTGTTACTTTTTATTTTGGATATACAATATAAATAAATTGTTTTTACGTTTAATTGTTTTTATGTGTGTTTTTGTTATTAAATTACATTTATGTTATCCATATTTCGTATCTGCTTATACTTTTAAATGTGTTATTTTTAGGTTAGGATTAATTATTTTTTATCTGTCATTGTTTGATAGTTTTTCGCACATATACATCAAAATTACCAAGCGAACAGTCGCGGGTAATAGCTAGTTGTTTATAAATTTATTCATAGTTAATTTTCTGCAGAATGCAAATGTTATTTGTTCTCCCTTTCTTTCTTTTTTCATCTTCTCTCTCCACCCCCCTCCCACCTTCAAAGATTTGTTTGACAGTTCTGCATATTATAGTAACAAAAATTAACTTCAATGATTAGTAGTATTCATTAAAGTGACGAATTTCGCTGTTTTTATAAAGAATAAATATTTATTTATTTCTCTTTATTGTTTTCATTACATTGTATATTGTTTAGATACGATATATTTCAATCCATTGTTCAACCAACTGTGTCATGAATCGTTAGAAAATTTTTCAGAGGTTCTAAATATATTATTTTATCAAGAAACACATGAAATGCATTGAAAATTCATGAATCATATTATTAAAATTAAAGAAAAGGCTGAAAAAGCATGTATGCTGTAGATAAACTTTCCTGGAAGATCGAGGTATATTTTTGTTTTTACGTGTCACTGATAGATGGCGCCACAAAGCATACACGCATAGTTGAATCTTGTGCCATTTATATACGAATAATCTGTAAAGAAATTCTAAAGTTCTATTTCTCCTACTAATTTTTTGTCATTTTTTTAATGTAATTTTCTTCCTCAATAATGTTATAAATTTGAAATTAATGCATTTATTTAGCATTCATAAAATATGTTAATTAATTTATTTTCAAAATTTTATTGTTATTATGATTTAGATGACATAAAGTCTAATCTTTTAGTTTTATAATGCTGGTTTTTTTAGTTTATATTATTATGCAAACTTTTTTTTTAATCCTTTTCTGACAATTTTTTTTAATGTAAGAATTTAGAAATGTAATACGACGCCAACGAGTAAGCAGATAAAAAATGATTTGAGTTTTAAATGCAGATTCAATTGCATATTTTGGAGAAATTAAGATAAATTCTTTTTCTTTCGCTGTTGATTGAGAAAATACAGAATAAATTTAAGTCCTAATATATATTCGGAATATATTAAGTTAACTGTAATTTTTTGAAATTTGGCTTTTTAAAAAAATCATTGCAGTAAACGAACTGACTCACAGCGGTAGACATCCGGCGTATATTTTGCCGATTTGTAAATATTCAATTTTAATTCAATTAACAACAAGTTATTTAAAACAAGAAAAATACTTTTGGCCTTGACTTACTCATTTTGTTAAATTGGATAATTATTATGATTTTAAATAAAAAATCTTAAGCATATTTTTTTCTTTAATTTTTTAAGACCATCATTTCCCATGACAAATTATATTTTAAGTTTATTACTTTTCATTATGTATGAAAATTATTGCAATTTTATATTAAACATTAATAAGATTTTTAAAAATATATCTTTTTGTTCTCGACATTTCAAATGTATAGCATAATGAATGTAATATATTAAAAATATATGTATACTTAAAAGGTATACATTAAAAAAGTAATTACGTGACCAAATAATTTAGATTCTTCATTTTTTTAATGTTTTATTAAATCACGAAAATATTCTTTATATATATGTGAGGTCTTTTCATGTTAGATGATTAATGTATGTATTTCTTCAATTTGTTGTATATTTGACAAATTATAAGTTTATTGCTTTTCATTATATATGAAAAAAATTGCAATTTTATATTAAATATTAATAAGATTTTTTAAAATATATCTTTTTGTTCTTGACATTTGAAATTTATTAGCATGGAAATGACATTAAAAAGCAATTACGTGAAAAAATAATTAGGATTTTTTATTTTTTAATGGTTTATTAAATCACTAAAATATTCTTCATATATGTGAGGTCTTAGATAATTAATGTCTGCCATTTTTCAATTTGTTGTATATCTAAAGTGAAACAGCTTTTTAAGGTTAACAGACCACCCAATCAGATGTTTACCAACCGCATGGATTTATGCAAGCAGGTAATAATGATGCCTTCCCCACTTGTATAATAAATACATAGATTTATTTCTGATAATTACAGAGATGTAGAGCGACATTCTTTGTGATGAAGTTATAAACATTCTTAATTGCGACAAGATAATTGCTCAGTTAATTAATCTCCACCTGATAGGCTTGATGTATTCATTTCCCGATTGTGCTCAACTTCAGGAACGGTTTAAATTATTTCACGAAAGATATGGCTCTGTATTCTTCACTATTATTTCTTTCCGAGAATTGGAGAAATTTCAACTGAAAAGAGATCTGTACTAATATTATAAATGTGAAAGTTTGGACGGATGTTTGTTAATCAATCAAAATCATAATAATACTACCAACTCAATTGATATGTATTATTATGATTTTTTAACTTTTGAGATCCAAATAACATTTTGCATTGCTTTCGTAGGATTACAAATAAAGTTTTGTTTTTTTTCTCGAGGTTTTAAAATTAAAAAAAAAAAAAACTTGCCATTTTAAGTATTATTTTTTTTATCATGTGTCAATTCAATATTGTGTGTCCTAAAATAGCACTTTTGTTGTTTTAAAATGAGACGATATTATATAAATAATCAATTTAATTTTAAAGCTATTTACTCTTTGGATGATAAATGGATGAAATGTAAAAATTTTCCTTTAAAAAGGCATTTTTAGCTAGGCAAACAAAACCCTGTGCATTTTTTTCGAGTTATTTGAAAATAAAAATAAAAATTCCCGTTCCGACCACTTGTGAATTCTAGTATTTAATTTATTTTTTAATCTTCCTAGCTTATATGGGTAGTGCAAGAATCCAACAAGGGACTTTTTCGGTGTTGATTGAAAATATTAAAAAAAAAAAAAAAAAATCCCATTCCGAGCACTTGTAAATTCTGGTGTTTTTTTTTAAAAAATTTTAACACATTCCTTGCTTATGTGGGGTAATACAAGAATCCAACAAGGGTTTTAAAACATCAAAATGATTCCTGAATTAATTAATTTTGCTGAGAATAAGCAATCTTTATAATTTTATTCGCACAATATTTGCACCACTCATATTGTATGTTTTACTTTATTTCGTATTTTAAAGCAACATTCATCTAGGATACATACACCAGAAAATGACACCTGAAATGGCATACTCCTCGTTAAATTCCTGAGGCATTCCAGCTAGCGAGCATCTGACCCTAGAGGTCTGGTTACAAAGCCGCGAGCCCATGTCATCTCTTCAACTTATACCGAGATAAAAATTGTATTGATACGTCGAACTAAAAAAAAAGAAGAAAATAATTGTTTTTATGATGAAAAATCTATTAATCATGTATTTTCTTTAACCTATTTTAAAATGCAATCTTTATAAAAGAACTGGCTGGTACCCGGCGCGTTGCTGCCGCTGAAGAAAATATTATTACGTGCAATCAATTAATCATCGGCTATGTTTTATCAAAATATGATGAAATAGGACGACAGTATATAAAATACGAACAGACAAAAATTCTTTTTTATATATTAGATTTGCGTAGAAGAATTCCCTTAGAACGGTAATGAAAGAAACTATTTATTGGATCTCGTGATTCGATAACATTCGTCCACAATTCTCAAACTTAATTTTAGAAAATGTGATTAAAATATTTTCTTTTAAAATTCATTAAATATAGAAAATATATTTATGCCATAAAATCGTTAATATAGTTGAAAAGATGGTGCAAAATTATTTGTACTACAATATTTTTGGTAATTATTGCGAAAAACGCTAAAATTTAATTTAAATTAAAAACCCAGGATTGGCCTCCCCAAAACTTTCTCGCAAACTTTCTGTCATAAAGTTTTTACCACTGAGAATGCCTTGCATGACATCTGCGTACTATTACTACAACATTTTCACTTTTAACTTGGATATTTCTACTGAATCTATTGTGTCTCCTCGGTGAGCTATTTGAAGAGGAATCCTTGGTAAATAGATGCGGTTGAGATTCAAGTTTTTTTTTATTTTATTTTACAGGATTTTACTCTCTCTATAACCATCCCGTAGGTGTAAACAATAAGCTGAACAGGTTTAGACGCAATCAAGTGAAATGTTTAGGAAGGCATAAGGGATATACGGGCAAACATTCATTTTTATTTATATAGATACCTCAATTTTGATCGTGTATTGAAAGAAAACAAAACCAATAGTGGCCTTGTTCAGCAGAAATAAAAAAAAATAACATGTGAGTTTAGTATATTAACGTCCCGTTTGAAACCAATCCTATGGGTAAATTGGGATGGACCTCGTGAATTTGAGCTGCGGTCAGAAGACGAAGACACCAACCGCAGTTAGATGGCATCTTCTCCAAACTTCCATACCCCACTTGCTTGAGGACGTTTAAGTCCAACGGATTTAGCGTCCACCACACCTATTTACACAACGGTTTTTTCATAAAAATTTGGTTCTAGAATTTGTTGCCCTAAAATTCTGGAGCCGAGACCTTAACAACAGCCCAAAATAGCAGCTTACATTCAACCCAGTTATAAGTGGTCACTGCGATTGCTCCAGAAATACGAAGGATATCAAATCGCTGTGATTAACTCATGGCACGACTTTTTCTCCATGCCCAGCGTAGATGCAGATATGCGTGTGTGGCGATTTTTTAGCGTTTAGGAGGGAAATCATCATAGAGCAGGTGTTAGTTTTCCTGTTACCAATAGAGCATTTACGAACTCGGATATTCACAGGTTTTCAAAGCGTCTCGTAAGAGATGCTTAAGAATAAGCTTAATAATAATAATGCTTATTGAATAAGCTTTAATACCTCTTAGATATCGTTCGTATTTTTGGAGGGACTTAAGATAATCTGTTATAATTGTACTGATTTTAAGCTTTCGGCTATTATTTGTAATAGCTGGTACATGGCGTGTTGATGCTGCAAAAGAAATAATTTTGGAAATATCGCTTGAAATTTAAAATAAGTGTCGTCTGTAATTAGGAATGATAGAAAGAATAACATTGATTTTCGTATCGAAAATGAATACATTCATTAAAATGGAGTGATATATAAAGGAGAAGCGTAAATAGTATTTATTCTATTCTTTCTTACATTATTATTCAAGAGCTTTAGGGTAGGCAATATTATTTTTGTTTTGTTTTCCGCCTTCAGATGAAACAAATACACTTCTTGACTGTCCGACTCGTAAGCATACAGCTAACAAACTAGTTATGCGAAAAACATGGTTTTTTTAGGTTCAGTCCGAGCATTTAAAGGGCAAGTAATAAGTATTCAAAGTTTCATCGAATGAACGGCACAGTACCGCATAAAGAGACATACAGACAAACATTCATTTTTTATTTATATAGATTACGTAATTTTACTATGCCTACAAACATCCCGTAAGTGCAAGAAATAAGTATTCAAAGTTTCTTCAAAATCGGATGAGCCATACGGCAGCGCATAAGACACATACAGACAAACATTCATTTTTAATTAATATAGATTTACTACAAACAACAAGATTGTACTTTGCTTTGTTTTCTTTTAATGACCTTAGAACTACTCATTTATAAACACCCTGCACATCGCTAAGCTATTATTTTCGTGTAATTGAGTCTCTAGGTCTATTCAAGAGCTCTTATCAGATGTGAAAATTAAATACAAATGCCTTCCCTGACCTCTCCGCAGTGATAAAACATTGATCTATCTTTCACTTAAGCCTAAGCCCTAACTCAAATGAGAATTTTTCTCATCAAATCTAATGAGATTTAACTCCTTAAAAATCCTCGGTCAATATTAACTCTTGGGAGAAGTGGAGTTTTTCCTTTTCGAGGAGTGGCATCCGAAGAAATCCGTTTCCTTTTTCCGATTCAGTTGAGATTGTTTAAATAACCTTTAATGAAACATTTCATTTTTTTGAGAGCGCACTTTTGACTCGAGTGATGGAGAAAGAGTGTGCATTTCTGTAGCTTGAAAAGGGCTCTGTGCAATCAGTGATCCAGTGGGTATTGATTCTGTGTCTTGAATTAGTTGGACATTCCATTAAATGAGGTAATGTTTTTGGTAATTCAATTCAGTTTTAAGCTTATGTGTAATGATTCATTTTTGCACTGTTATTTTTTGCGCTTTTTAAATTTAAACTTAAATGATGTATTAATTAACATCATTTAAGACGCGATGTATAAATGAACATAATTAATTAATTTACCCTTTATAATTATAACTTGTGGTAAGAATGTTTACCTTCTCATGCACAAATATAGATTTTGATTGGTTGAGACTCTTGAGGCTAAGTTTCTCTTGGAGGGTGGTTCCTCAGAAAATATGACATATAATTACATTTCAATATTTTATTCAGTACGCTTTAGCTGGGCGCCCCGAGTTCGGGCATGGTTGTTATTCTGTGTTCTATCTGTGAATAGTATGAATTTGTCGCCCTATAAAGAGGCTTATGCAAGCGAAAGTGAAGCATGAAGTCCGGGTTCGAGTCCCGTTTTGAGCATGGTTGTTATTCTGTGTTCCATCTGTGACTAGTGTGAATGTGCCCCCTGTAAAAAGGGGTTGTGCTAGTGAATGTGAAGCATGATGTAGCTAAGTCGTTCTCTTGGCGCTATTGAAAAATAAGGGACGCTCATTTAGGCTTAAAATCGCTGAGAGTGATCAGCGGGCTTGTCAATGACAACTGCCATTGGAAACAACAACAATAACAGTACGCTTTAAAATTATATTAATTTTTTAAAATCATAATAATTGTATTTTTACAAGTAATAACTATTACATTAAAAAAAAGTTTTGTAGTTAGTCCGATTTTTGTTTTCGTTAAATAAGACACTTTGAACTCATATTTTTTTTATATCTGAAATATACATTATTCTTTATTTTGTATATATATTTATATATTTATTTTATCACGATGATAAAAACTATTTTGTTAAGATGCAAGTTAAGAAATGAAAAGGCAGCATTTGCTTTTTACTTAGTAAAATTGATTTAAGTATCGCTGTTGAATAATTAATGATTTTTAGCATAATATTGTGACGTGGTCATAAAGCTGAAAAAGTAAGTTAATTTAATACTAAACATTGAAATTTGATTTATTTCTTTTAAGTTGTCAGGGGTCTACTTTCATCTCGAAGCTCCTGACACGCTTATTGTGCCTTGTCTATGTTTTGGAAATTGATCGAGATTTTACTCTAAAAATGTAATTTCTGTCGAAAATTTCGACGAAATTCTCCAGGGAATATTTGGTTATCTGCCAATTCTGCACATATGGACACAAATGGTCTTGGAAGTGGGACGAAATTCTATTGGTGTAATAATTGTGGTAATTGGTGTAATTTGGTATTTAATCCATAGTTAATAGATGCGGTAAGTAGATCTGAAAATAATTTTTATACTTTAGATGATTTTATTTTGCATATAACCTTCGCTTAAGCAGTAATTGTCAAAGTTTTATCGGAATTGGATGAGCGGTACTGCAGCGCATAAGAGACATTCAGACTAACGTTAATTTTTATTTATATAGATTAATTATTTGACGAATTATATATAGATAAAATTTGGATATATCGAATGGAAAGAAACGGGAGAGGCCTTTGAAATTTATATGCATCTAAGGTGCTTGTTTTCTTGAGGTCTATTATTACTTCAAAATTCCATTATCTAAAGATTTTTCGATATTCACTTCCCATATGTCAATGAATCGCAGGCATCAGCATCTTAAATATACATCCGCATCACCTTCAACGGCAGGTTAAAACACCTTGTCGAACCGGTCCGCTCAAAGAACTTTTAAACATTATCCCCCTTTTATAAATCAAGTGGATACCATCATTTATTGCGGAAGGTTCAATGCCACAGATAAAAGCAAAAGTACATATTTCACGCGACTTTAATTCCCACTTATCTGAATCTATTGATTTCATGAGTAATCTCTTCTTGGCTTAGTGGCCGACAACTTAATGGCTACGCAGGAACTAAGACTTTGTTGTACTTCTTTTTTTTCCACACCGTTTCGGGGATCTTCAGATTTCAGAAACCGGTTCAGTTCCTATTTAGTTTACCCCCTTGAGAAATACAGCAGATTGACATTGAGGCGGTGCAACGTTTCAAGGTTTTGACACTCCGTTCAAGGCCCGGAGAACGATGGAAAAAAAATGATATAAATAGTTTCTGTTATTTTGTTCAAATATTTGAGATCCCTTTATTATTTATTGTTGTTATTCTTATTTCTTAATTCCTCGCCCTGGAACGAGAGGAAGTGTATAACGTTTCCTGATTGCTATCGGGAATGACCCACCTGACGGTGTGGTCATGTCAATTACGCTTTAGGATACACCTGTCTCATTTTATTTTTCTCTTTATATCGGCGGCTTTTTGTTTCAGAGTGCTTGGAAATGGCATCCGAAAAACTTACGGTTTACAACGAATATTCGAGATAGAGAACAAGTGCAGCTGATAAAAAAGTGCATTTCTGGATTGTTTCGCACTCAAATTGGATACAGTTGTGTATGACATTGAAAATTGAAAATAGTGAGCAGTAATAGGTGTTCTTTGTGATATTTTTTGTTTCATAGTGCTTGAGAATGGCATCCAAAAAATGAATACAGTAAAAGCTTTTTATTCACGGGGTATACGTTCCATAAATATGCCGCGAATACAGAAACCGTGAATATGGAATGGTCATTTATACGGGATTTTAGGGGATACGTTCCAAGGTGAGAAAATTTTTAAAAAATCAATTTAATTCAAGTTTTGAACAGTTTGATTAATTATCTTAAGACGGTGGTTTGAAGAATTTTGTCATTTTCTCTTGCTTGGCAGTTTTTAAAAGCTCCTTCCATTCAGACTGATACGCAGCAGTCGCATTAGCAATTTGCCTCTTAAAAAATAAGACTTCGTTCCATAGACATTCATAAAGAAATCGCAAAGCTCATTTGCCATTCTTAAACCTTCACTAAGATTTTTCAAATGAAATGTCACGTTTCCAGTGCTTGTTGAAGCCTCTTCTTCAATGGGCTGTGAATTGAACATTTCCTCCAAGTCGGTTTCAGTCCTCGGCGATATCATTTAACAACATACTTTAGGCAAAGTTGTAATGAGATCTATTTTACCTTTTTTTATTAGTCCATTTGACGGCTTTTTTAAGGATATTGGGTTGGAATCCTTTTATTATTATGTATGTACTTATTAGATCCGCGAATAAAGAAATGTTTAGCCGCGAATACAGGCATCGGGTCGCATTTTTTTAAATCCGCGAATAAAGGAAGTGCGAATAAGGAGATTTTACTATATTCAATAGATATTCATGAATGAATGTTCAATAGGTATCAAGTACAGCTTATAAAAAGGAGGGTTTAAGTGCATTTCTGGAAAAAAAATTGGCACTAAATAAGATACAGTTAGCAATGTGCGTATTGCATTAAAAATGGAAAATAATGTACAGTAATAAGTGTTCTTTGTGATATTTTTGTTTCATAGTGCTTGAGAATGTGTGTTTCATAGTGCTTGAGGTTTACAACGAATATTCGAGACGGGGAACAAGCTAATATATGTTATATATTAAGGGGGGAGGATTCTACCAAAATAGGATACAGTTCCCAATGCGTGTATTGCTTTATAAATGGAAAATCGCGCTCAATAAAGCTGTTTTTTTATGATATTGTGACGATACACACTATTCCAGATGCTTACCGAACGCATATAAATTTATTTTAATCGATAAATTATTTTTTGATTTTAATTTACAAATCAGGAAATGCAATTTTTACGAAAATAGATGAATATTTAGAAATGTGTGGATTACATTCGAAATTAAAAATCGTCTGCTTTGAATAGAATTATCTTCGTTGTATTACCACTTAACATAATGCCAAAAAGTGTACTCTAGACGAAATTGTAATACAGTTCGAAAACATAAATCTAAACTGATATTCGAAACGAATAACAGACTAATTTGCTTAATTTTCAGAAAGAAAAAAAAATACCGTACCTTGTGAAACTTACAAAAGATATTTGAACGATTTCAAAATAACTTTGATTTCAATTATAATTTCAAAATAACTTTGATTTAAAAATTAGGTCAAAATAAGGTCACACCTATATAATATCTTAGAATCTATTTGCTAGCAATTTATCAAAATAACTAATACTTCTTTTGCAAAGATTTAAACTAAAAGGTTTCATCTACGTGCATATTTATTGAAATGGGAAAAATATTTTAATGATTTTTGAAACCTTCATTATTGCTTCATTTTGCTGATTAACAAGGCCATAATTATTTTTCCAATATTCTCTGACTACAAGACCGCATATTTAAAAACAAATATGTTTCACTTAATGACATCCGGCTATATATCCAATAAAAAAACTGCTATGTAATTAATCACAATTTTAATTAATACGTCTTAATGAACTATTAAGAGTCAAGGAATCGGACATTTATTATGAATGTAAAAAACGAAACGTTTTCAATTGAGCTCGGACTTTTCGAAAGAAAATAATATTTATGTCATTCGATGATATCAATTAAATCTATAGTGTTTCGCAAGAAATATGTAATGAGGTATAGATTTCTTTTAAAATGTCAATCAGGTTCGACCTTCTTGTGATGCTCGAATAAATGAGTATGTCGTTTGAATTTTCTCTTGTTTTTTCTGGTTCATTTAGAACGTTGCATATCCAGTTATACGTTAAGAAACTTGTAAAGGATTTTTTTTCCTTTAAGGAATCCATGAATCGTATTTTGATGTTCATGTTAGTTATGTACTGAAAATATATAAAACTAATATTTTTACGCAAATATAGAAACGTAAAGTATCAAGACGTCCTAAATGCAGACTCTTTGTCCCTGCGTATACTCTTAACATGTTGAATGTCGCGACAATTTCCAGAAATCTGGCCTAAAATGACACTAACTCATTTGAACTCATTTCTATGGTTATATTTTTTGTTCGTTTTTTCATAACTTTTCTGTTCATGCCAGCCAGCATTGATTTTTTGTTCATTTCCTAGAAGCCATCTACCAATATGAGCACTGATGTGCCACGAGTTTATTCGTGGCTGCACAAAAACGGCAAGTAAACACAGAACGAGATAACTCGTAGTTGGCGTCCAAGAAAAGAACGCAATCTGCGAGTTATCTCGTAGTTGGCAGTCAACGTGTTGAGTGAATTGTTTATAATAAAATTAATCTAAAAAAATCAAATAGCAGATTCATCCTCGCCATTGTTCAAAATTTTTAGAGCTTTCGTGGGTCATGGTGGCCTGGTAGTAAGATCTCAGCATTGCAACCGGAGTGCCTTAGATTCGAGGCCCGATTCCACCGAAGAACCACCGTGTAAGCGGGTCTGGTGCACATTGAATCCGTCGGGGCCAAATGCCCTCCCGCTGGTGTGGTGTGGAAGTTTGGTCCAGGGTCTGCTAGCTCAAGTGTCGTTTACTTCCTCTGATCGCGATGCAAAAGTTCGAGATTTCCCAAAAATAGCCATAGTGTTGCTTTATAACGAGACGTTAATATAACTGAACTAAACCTAGATTCTTCTCAACATTTACATCTTGTAGCTTCATTATGAGATGGTAGGACCGCCGTGGTAAGGTCTCGGCTTCGGAACTGGAGGATTGCAGGTTCGAGGCCCGATTCCACCGAAGAACCGCCATGTGAGCGGGTCTGGTGCATGTTAAATCAGTCGGGGCCAAACGCCCTTCCGCTGGTGTGGAAGTTTGGTGCAGGGTCTGCAAGCTCAAGTGCCGTTTACTTCCTCTGATCACGGTGAAAAAGTTCGAGGTCCGTCCCTAAAAAGCCCTCGTGTTGCTTCAAAACGGGACGTTAATATTACTAAACTAAATTAAAATTATAAGATAGTGTCATGTGTAAATATCATGTGATGAAAGATACCGGAGCTGCCAATCTAACATGAAATTGCACATTAGAAGTTATATGTTTTATGCTGAATTATGATATGTTTTGTTTCATTTAGCTAGTTAGCTATTTAAGCTGTAAATTTGAGTTCATTTCATCAGAATTTTATTCTAAAAAATATATTCTGTGTCTCACCGTTGATGCAATTCAAAAATATTTTTAATAACTCAAAAAATACAATTATGCTGCTAAATCTATTATAGTATTATTTCCATCTTTTCTTCTTATATTTTTTTTTTCTGCAAGTTCAGAAGTTAACGAGGTTTTCATTCATTGAAATCTCAGCAGATTATTTTAGATTTGAATACCTCCTTCAATCCATTATTCCTCATTTCCATTTAATTAATTTAAATTCTTCCGCCTCACCCTCCAACATATTACATATTCATAACAACGTTCTTGAATAAGTTTAATGGGAGCCGTCGAACTTTAAATAGCTTATATTTCCCTCTCTATTTATCAATCTACGCTAACTACATTTGATACTCGACAGATAAACAGTGGGAAAAACCGACCCCGCTAATATCGCGCGATTATCTGCCTGCGTAATTGCACCGTGATGCTTCTTTAACATGCAGACGACGTTTGTTTCTACTCCTTCTAACCGTAACCATCTCACTCGAAATGACCCAAACAATGTAAAAAAGAAATGACGGCTATCCTAGATATCTAATTGAAATAATACACTTCCTTACGGCTGCACGTTGCAAGCATTCAGCCTTGTCCAGTCAGATTCTGTTTTCATCCACTTAGTGGTGCAGTTGCAGTTAACCGGCTTGCTTAAACAAATAATGAATTAAAAATGAAATGATTCTTTTTCTTCGTTTACTTATTCTAAAAAAGAACAGAGACGAGAAAGTAGAAATCGTCTGCTTCTGACGTAACAATGTTTCAATTGGATTGCTTGGTTGAGCATTGTAATTTTAAGTGAAGATAAGCAACTAAGTGATGCATGCCAACTTGTTCTTAAAGAGTGGGTTTTGCTTGGAGTATATATTTTATTGGCTATTTTTGCTTTGAAATGTTGGTGTTTTTCTTTTCGTTTTTGTGAAACTGTGTTTCAGATAATGGATGAGTTAATGATTTTTCAGATAATTGGCAATTGAACGCATTCGTTGTCCTGTGATACATAAACTAATTCATCTCTCTAATTTGGCATTTAAATCCATTAAAGTTTTGTAGGCGTAAAATGAATATACGTCAATCAATTACGTTTTAAATGACACCATTGTGTTTTAAAACTGACTGTGACTGGAATGAATTTGCTTTTACTCGCTTTTCAAAGAATTATGTTATGGGCATAAGTTTAACTCTTTTTTAACTTGTTTGACGAATAAAGTAGAAATTAGCATATCCCAAGGTATGGGGTACATTGTGAATGTTGTAGAACACGCTTCATTATAAATAAACAAATATTTCTACCGTCAAAACAATATTCGTTACTTTTTCGTATTTTCCTCTTCCGAGTACGAGAAAACTCATTTATATTGATTTATGTTGAACTTTGATGGTGAATTCGAATGTGCTTTTACCAAGATATGCTTGATAAGTTGTCGAAGTTTTTTAGAAAACGTTATATAAATCTCGAACTTCCTTTTTTTTTATTAGATTTAAACTCTATTTTCACATACAGAAGGATTATTATGGACGATTTGGCAATTAATAATATTAGTCGCAAACACGAGATATTTTTTTCTTGCAGCCCTGCCGTCAAACCTCATCGATCGTCGCCTTTGCAAAACGGGAAATGCACCATTCAGTTGCCTAATAATTTTGAGATCTCTTTTATTTCTGTTATTTGGATTTACGTTGAAGAATGCCGAAAATGGAAGAACCGTTGGAAACAAATGAAAGGAAATTGTACATTTTTTTTTTATTGTTATTGTATACATTAAGAAAAACTGTACTTGTTGTCCTACCTCAAGTGACTTGATCTTTTCTTGTCTTTAAAAAAAAGTGCACTTGTTTCCTATCTCAAGCCACCTGGACTTTTCTTCTCTTTGTTTAGTAATTGCAGACAATATTAATAAAATTGCTTAATTACTTTAATTAATAAAATGCATTTTAGAAGGATTTTATAAAATATTTTAAGTTTATTCGACATTATAGAATATTTATTTCAACGGGCACTGTGCAATAAAAATTATGATGATACCAATTCTCATTTCAGTCATAAAACTCATGAATTAAAGAAAAATCCAGTGGTTGGTTCATGAAAATTCTGTTGCTAATTTTCGTATTTAAAGATTAATCGCCTTTTAAATCGTAAGTTAGAAAGTGTGAAATTTAAGTAAATGGAAATTTGATGTATAAACTTAACTACATGAATAACTTTAAGAATATTATTAAACAGTGAAATATTTTTCCATATAGAATGTTAATAAAATTTTCCAATCCATGTTGCTTTATTGCCTCCATGATTTTATGCTTTCCACATGGTAATACTTATTTTCACTGCACGCCTTGATTTCTTATAAGGAAAAAAAAAAAAAAAAAAAAACTGTCAATTAAATATTTTTTTTCCTGAAATTCCTTTTTGAATTACTGGTTAAATAAGTTTTTGCTGATATAAAACATAACTACCGCTGTTCCAGAAAATGTGGATTTAATTTCAAACTTGCGTTGGATCACTTTAAGCAAATATTTAAAGTACTTCTTGGACATTAGGGAAGAATCAAGTTTCAGACGTTGGCTTTCCGTCTCTAAAATCGCATTAGTTTCGGTTTCAAGGTCAAATGAAGCACTTTACTCAGGGAAAACCCAGTCTCTTTTCAATTGTATATTTTTTTAAGCATCATTCTGTTGTGTTACTTCCACCTGGATATCTTGCTCAATAGGATGCAAAAACCATGCGGTCTTTTGATGCCTTACATGTGGCCGTCTGAAAGCCATCATCATCATGACAAAGGAAGCTCAAAGTTTTATGTAGTTCTACTACTACCGAAGTTAGTAAAAAATAAATAAACAGAATT